>JANHAO010008047.1:0-19614 GCA_026873985.1 Saraca asoca | reverse complement strand
CCAAAAACTTATTGTTTGCTTGCTAGAATTTTTACATTTAGTGTACAAGAATTTCAATCCCTGTGGAGACGATACTCACTCACTCCATACTACTCATTTGACTGTGTACACTTGCATAATATTGAATAATAAAACTCACATAATAGAAATCTTTAGTCCCAAGAAGTCAAACAAGAAAGAGGAGGCAAGCACCTCCAACAGAGGTAAAAAGAGAAGTGGAGGTGGAGGCCGAGGCAGCAAAGAATGTCAAAAGGGGAACTCTGGAGGCCATATTGCGAAGAAAGCCCAGAATGAACAGTTTGAACCTCAAAGTCGCTACGATACATATACCGTCTTGTTAGATACTCTAGATAGGTTCTATGCGACTAAGAGGGACAATGAAGATTTCGGTAGGCCCAAGCCCCTGAGGGCCCCTATTAAGAAGAGGAGCCATAACAAATTCTATGCCTACCACAGCAAAGTCAAGCACAACACATCGGATTGCTGGGCATTGAAGGATGCAATTAAGGACCTCATTAGGAGAGGTCACCTAAGAGACTATGTGGTGAGATCCCCAGGGCAGCAACCCCCACATCCCCAGCAACCTGCACTACAGCGTCATCAAATTCTAGAGCACAAGGAAGCACCCTCGGTGAGGACCATCTTCACCATACATAGTAGACCGCACATTGTGGGCACTTCGAACCGGTCGCATGACCATTATGTGAGAGCTACGGGCCATGTTCTCCTTGCGAGTCATGTGGAATGTAAAAGACTCATCAAGAAGACCAAAGTAGCCTTGGACAATATCTTGTTCATGAAAGAGGATGCAAAAGGAGTTCATTACCCCCACAATGATGCGATTGTCATTCGAGCAAAAATTGGCAATGCTGAGGTAAGGAGGATAATGGTTGATACTGGGAGCTCCATGAACATGATGTACAAGGGGTGCTTCAACCAGATAAGCATGAGCATAAGTCAGCTGGATCCTTCACCCAAGCCCTTCTACATTTTCATAAGAGATGGAATACTCCCAGTGGGATGAATCAAACTCCCCCTCACCCTAGGGGACCTCAATCGACAAGCAACTATCATGATAGACTTTTTGATTATAGATTATCCCTCAACCTACAATGTGGTGCTGGGATGACCTGCCATGAATAATTTTGATATGGTGACATTAACAAGGACCCTGACCATCAAGTTCCCAACCCCGAATGGAGTTGGATGTGTACGGGGAGAGCAACAAGTAGCCCAGCACTACTATGAGAATACAGTTAAACTTGAGGTCTAGGGCAAGAAGGTGAATGTCGTGTCCAGAGGAGAACCTCAGGCAACGAGTATGAAAGGGGTTAGCCACAACTTTGACCCTCGAGAGGTGGACCCTAAGCAAGCCACTGGACCAAATAAGGAGCTTGAGGATGTGTGAGTAAGTGAGGCGGATGAGGAAAGATGCCTCAAGTTAAGGAAATGCCTACCACCCGATGTGAAAGCATAACTTACGGATTTTCTCAAGGCAAATATGGACGTTTTCTCCTAGAACCATGAAGACATGGTGGGCATCGATCCGAATGTGATATTGTACAGATTAAATATCGATCCCCAGGTCAGACCAATTTGCCAAAAGAGGAGATCGATGATCTCCGAACACTACGCAACACTTAAAGAAGAGGTGGATAGGCTTTTAGTGAATAGCTTCATCTGAGAAGTGCTTTACCCCACTTAGGTGGCCAATCCTATCCTCGTAAAAAAGATGAATGGAAAGTGGAGGACATGTATCAATTTTATCGACCTTAATAAGGTGTGCCCCAAAAATAGCCTCCCATAGCCGAGGATAGACCAGCTTGTATGAACTCCTCAGTTTCATGAATGCCTACTCAGGATATAATCAAATTCCAATGGCTGCATAGGACAAAGGGCATATCTCATTTATTACTGATTGCGTGTTATACTACTATAAGGTAATGCCTTTCGGGCTTAAAAATGTGGGGGCAACCTACCAGTGGTTAATAAACATGATGTTTCAAGAGCAGATTGGCAAGACCATGGAGGTATACATTGATGACATGCTGGTAAAGTCCAAAAAGCTCGTTAATCACGTCCACGACCTAGAAAAGATGTTCTAGACCATGAAAAGGTATCAGATGAAGCTGAACCTACATAAGTGTGTGTTTGGAGTGGGCTCAGGAAAATTCTTCGATTTTATAGTCAATAATAGAGGGATTGAAGTGAACCCAGAGAAGATTAGAGCACTCCTTGATATACATTTTCCCGTCGGTCTAAAGGATGTCCGAAGCTTGAATGGCTAGGTCGTTGCACTCAGTAGATTCATTTTGAAAGCAATAGACAAGTGCATTCCTTTTTTTGACGTCCTCAAGAGGGCAAAAAGTTTCGAATGGAGCTCGGAATGCAAGGTTGATTTTTAGGAACTCAAGTCATACCTCGGACGAGCACCTCTCCTATCCAAACCAAAAGAGGGTGAGAGATTAACTATGTACTTAAGGGTGTCCCAGCATGCCTTGAGTGTGGCTCTAATGCAAGAAGAGGAAGGAGCTCAACTCCCTATTTATTATGTGAGCAAGAGACTGCTAGATGTCAAAACGAGGTCCTCACCCATAGAAAAGCTCATCTACTGCTTGGTCATCGCCTTGAGAAAGCTGCAACCCTATTTCCAAGCCTATAACATCAGGGTCTTTACCTAATTCCCACTGAGACAAGTCTTGCAGAAGACGGATGCCTCAAGATGGCTGCTTAAGTGGGCAATAGAGCTCACCCAATTCGACATTAAATATAAGCCCATATCAGCCATCAAGGGACAAACACTGGTTAACTTTATTGCTGAATTCACAGGACCTATGCAAGAGGAGGTAGAAATTCTTGAGGCCCTGTGGTGGGAGTTATTCATTGACGGGTCATCCAATGACCAAAAGGCTATGCCAAGGATGCTTCTCGTCAGTCCAGAAGGACACAAGGTCTTTTGTGCTCTAAGATTTGGCTTTCAATCCACTAACAACAAAGTTGAATATGAGGCCTTATTAGCAGGTTTACGATTAGCCAGGGAGGTGTGAGCTAAAAGATTAAAGATTTTCAGTGACTCATAACTCATCGTTTGCTAGGTGAAGGGTGAATACCAAGCTCGGGGACTAAATATGATGAACTATCTCCAAAAGGTCCAAGAATTGTTAAGTTCCTTCCAGCAATATGAGATCTATCAGATCCCGTGAACCCAAAATGTGTATGTTAATGCTTTGGCCCAACTATCCACCACTGAAGATCTCAATCTCTTGGGAGCGGTCCCAGTAAAGCTCTTTCCATCCCTAAGTATTGAGCAACAAGATGTCATGATGGTGATTGCCAAAGCACCTAACTCCTGGATGAATCCAATATTGGACTACCTACAAGATGAAAAGTTACCAAAAGATAAACTCAAAGCACGATGTCTACAGGCTTGAGCACCAGATATTGCATCTGCGATGACACACTTTACAAGAAGGGGTTCACAATCCCACTTCTAAGATGCATAGATGGCGAGGACTACAATACTATCCTGGAAGAGATTCATACAAGACATTGCAGAAACCATACTGGGGGTTGTTCTTGGCACAAAAAGCTCTTCGACAGGGGTTCTACTAGCCGACAATGAAGTAAGATGCTATAAATCTGGTAAAGAGGTGCGATAAGTGCCAGAGGATCATAAAGGTGCCACGAGCTCCACCATCCTACTTAAAGCAAATGATCAGTCTGTGGCCATTTGCAATCTGGGGAATGGACTTGATCAAACCCCTTCCTAAGGCTCGAGGAAACTATAAATATGTGATAGTAGCTGTGGACTACTTCACCAAGTGGGCAGAGGCAAAGGAACTTGCTAAAATCTCATCTTCCAAGGTTGAAAAGTTCATATGGAACAACATTATCTGCAAGTTTGAAGTCCCTCAGCAAATCGTGACTGATAACAGGACTCAGTTTACTAGCGAACAATTTGTTAAGTTTTACAACGACCTCAAAATCACCAAAAGCTTCATAGCCGTAGATCACCCACAAGCCAATGGGCAAGTAGAAGCCATCAATAAAATCATCAAGAGGATCTTGAAAGCCAAGTTAAAAGCTAAAAGGGGGCCTAGGTGGATGAATTACAGGCAGTTCTATGGGCCTATAGGACCATGCCTTGTAGCTCCACAGGGGAAACCCCCTTTTCGATAGTATACGGATGTGAGGCAATGATCCTAATGGAACTTGAGGTCGTAACACAGAAAAGAATTGCTTTTAACCTGAAAGATGATGACCAGTTGCTCATTATGAACCTAGATCTTGTGGAAGAAGCAAGAGAAAGAGCTAGCCTCAGGGTTGCCACTCACCAATGATGTGTAACAAAATACTAAAATCGCAAGGTGCAAGCTCGAAAGTTCAAACCCGGTGACCTCATCCTACATCTCATTCTTCCTGAAGCATGCAAACCCAGCGAAGGGACTTTAGGACCGAACTAGGAAGGTCCATACCTTGTGAAATGGGTCGTGAGCATGGAGCCTATCATCATGGGCCGTGCACCTCCGTCATTATTACTAATAGGTATCTTGGTGTATAAAAGTTAGTTCATTGTAAATATGTACATAATTCTTTAAATTCTTTATGGAATAAGATTCCAATAGAATTCTATGTAAAGTTATAAGTTATACGATGTAATAATAGTTAATGTAGAATGTTGAATTCTCATTCTAACATAAGTAAACAAGTTTGCACATTTGAGCATAAAAATAATGAGGAAAAATATGTTCAGCTTCCATTACAATGAAGTCACTTCATACAGAATGCTCACAAAGTTTGTCATAATTCATAGGAAGGAAAAAATCAAAGTTACAAAACTTATATTCTAAAAGGCTGAAGCCTCGCGAGCCAAGTCTTCATCGGGGCGGGGATTAGAAGCTAGAGCATCAGGAACTTCAACCGCTGGAGCAACATCAGTAACTTGAGAACTACCTTCTCCTCGAATGGCAACTTCGGCAGCAAGGACTTCAACCCCAGCACTCCGTCCTTTCTCTCTGGAACTGACCTTAGCAGCTCTCCTTTTGAAGTGATCCATGGCTTCGATAGCTTGGGGGCTAAAGAAGGAGAAATATATCTCAAGATACTTCTCCCATAAAGTGTAGAAGAATGTAGCCCAAGTCCTAGTCCTCACTTCCTTGATCGCTTTTGCCACTAACAAAGATGTCTCGGCCTTGGCCTTAGCTGCTTCCTCCTTAGCGAGCTGAAGTTCCCTCTTCAATGGCTTCAATTCTTCTACGCAGCCTCATCTCACTGATCCACGGATCTCACATTCTTTTTGGTAGTGTTGGCCACCTTCATTGCTAGCTGCACCCATGACTAGGCCTTATCCAACACAATCTTGGCCTTATTTAGATCGTTAGTCACAAGGCTAAGATTTACCACAGTGGCCTCGCGATGCTCCACGTCATAAGACAAAGTGATCTCCATTTCTTTGATTTTCTCTTTCAACTCCAACACCTCAGCTATTGAGACCCCCAGCTCATCCACGAGAGTGGACTTCTCGTCATCTTGACCTCGAAGTGCCTCCTTAATCTTCATTATCATTAACAAGCTTTGCAAGAACAAGTAGCTAGGTTAGATTTTGAGACAAACAGAACAATCAAGGCAAGAAGCAACACTTACCACAAGGCCGTGATGAACCGTATATCCAACTAGCCTTCCAATGGTGAACTCCTCAACCTCTAACACCCCAACCCAGTCGCAGTATCCTAAGATCATGCTCATGTTCTCCACAAAGATCTAGGCATACCCTTCTATCTTGGAGCTGGGCTCGGCTAATGGTCTCACAGTATCAGCCTTCAGTGTTGCACGCTTGCAAGGGGTCACTTTCTTTTTCCCTTTGTCAACCTTCCATTTTTTTGGAGGAGGACCGGAAAGGTTGGTGACGTCAGTTGTCACTACTTCTTTGGATCACAGTGTGGGGGCTAGTCCTTACGAAGGGACCTTAACAAGAGTAGCTGGAGCAGTTGGTTAGTCTATGACAACTGGTGTCATTTTGGTCTCAGGAACTGGGGCTGGTCTACAACAACCAGAGTTGAATCAATCTCATAGGCTGGAGGGGCCTCTTCCTCGATGTCTGAGGGTGACGTCCTAAGGATGAGCTCCATCACTTTGTCATAATCATTGAAGTTTGTAGGCCTGACCTCTGTTAATTGGTTAATTCCAACCTCCCTAGTGACCTCAGTGCCTTTTACTGAAGCAAGCTTGTAATAACAGAGGATGCTTTCATCAAATCAAAATTCGTTCTCGAGGTCATTTGACGTCGTGAACTTATCCAAGACCTCCAACTCCTTAGCCCCTAGTGTTGGTCGCTTACTAGTCCCGTCTGCAAAATCAAGCAAAGGTTAGAATTAAGAACAAATATCAAAGAACTATTAAAGCTTACTTGCTCCTAGTCTACATACCCAGAACAAGAACAAAATCGAAGTTTTTAAGATAGGGTAGTGAGGGGCACAAGATGTAAGACCAACGACACTTATAACACCCCACGTTGGATTTCCCTTTGGCATCCCCTTTCGATAAGATGCTCTTATACGATGTCTATTGAGCCGAAAGGTAGTAGAGCCCATCCTCCGAGTTCGTGCACCTCAAATTGTATAAGTAACACAAGGTTTCAGGTGATGGTAGAGGGAGGCCATTGCCCATGTGGATCAGGGTTAGCAAGATAAGCAAAGTATATGAGTTGAGCATAAAATGGAAAGGACTAAGTTTTATTTTGTTCAAAAAGTTGACAATAAAGGGTTGCATAGGAAATCTTAGTCCTGTTGTAAGGTACGGGAGGCCGATAGCTACGAAACCCTTAGGAGGATGGGGGACATAATCGTCCGGAGCAGGAACTATAACGTTGCACCCTTTGGGGATCCAACATAATTGAATTACAGTTTGAATATTATGAAGACGCACAGTTGAAGAATGCAGCTTGAATACATGACGGTCAAGGCCTTGGCCCGCAGCGGTCTCTCGGCCTTCAGTATGTTTTGGATGAATGCTTGAGCCTGTAGCGACCTCCCTCCCAGTTGAGGTTGCTTCATCAGTACATCATGCGACCCCTGCACTCTAGGATGAGTCTGGTTTGTCGTCCTCACTCCTAATTATGTGACAGTGATATACATCACCTACTCCCATCTATGTAAAGAAAAAAAGACTAGTCAGGTCACTAAAAGCGAACTGTACCGAAGACTAAGACTAATGACCCCCCTCTACAATGCAGGCCATGCACATCCTAAGTCACCGCAACGACCACCCAGACTCCAGCAAACAGAGGTGACACTCTGGCTGAATCACAAAATCCCAAAAGACTAAAATCAATGTTTGAAATCCTAAAGCCTATTAGCAGTTCTAACTGTTTTGATTCAAACATAGCAAAACATCTAAACTAGTTCTACCTATCAACATTATAGTCTCCTAACCAGTCACAATCAAATCCCTTACTCCTTACAAAAGAGGAAAACACAGAAAAATGCAAGGATAGGAAAGATGTACCATGATTTACAGAGGCAGAAGGTTTGAAAGCTTTAGCTAATAACCAAAAAAGTGGACTGGACTCGATGAAAATCAGTGGCAGAGGAGCTGTTGCAACAATCGAAAACGTAAACGAGCAGAGGAAATGGAAACTCAGCAAATTTTTGAATGGCAATTGAGAGGGAGAGAGAAGGCCCTCTCGATTTATAAAGGGTTGAGATCCCACCATTGGATCAAGGGAACTGTCAACTACCCATGATCTAATGGCCTGAAGAGGGATAGCGGCCAGCTTATGATAACGCGACGCACACACATCAAAATTGGGAGTAATTATTGCCAGCCACCATTGGAAATCAAAAAGTTGTGCGTGAGACAAAACGAGAGTGCCAAATGTTTCATTAAGGTCGCAGATCGCATAGCGCTAGACTATGATGGTAGATTCAAGACCTCACATCCAAAAAGTACTTTGCGCACAAAAATCTTGTGTGAGTTGCATCCAAGAAGTGCTCCACGCACAAAAATCTTGTGTGGACAAGTTCGAGACCTCGCGTCCAAGAAATGCTCCACACACAAAAATCTCATGTGGGCAATTTCAAGACCTTACGTCCAAGAAGTGCTTTACACACAAAAATCTTACATAAGCCGCGTCCAAGAAGTACTCTGTACACAAAAATCTTACGCAAACAAGTTCGAGACCTCATGTCCAAAAAGTGCTCCATGCACAAAAATCTTGCGTGAGCCATATCCAAGAAGTGCTCCACGCACAAAAATCTTGTGCAAACCACACTACGGCTTTGCATCCAAGAAGTGTCACGAGCATCAAACTCTTGCACAAGTTGATATGTACACACAGCCCATAGAGAAACTCAATCTTGAGATGGCAATGATGCTCAAGTACTCCACCGCTTAAGGCCTCAAAGTCACTCTAATGCTCGTGCTCTTTGCCGCTTAAAGCGAGCTGACATAACCGATTAGTCTTGCATGCAGCACATATCCTTTAAGTTAAAACTTATTGGCTTAAGCTAACTAACGTAAATTTTACTTTTAATAACTAGGGTCGATTAACCCGTTAAGCACTCCTTATAACGATTATCAATTTATGATTTTGCATGAGTTAGTCATGTTGCCATCAGCAACCAACTAGATCAGCAATATAACAAGCTTATAAAGGCAAAAGACATAAACACAGTGCTTGAAGTTTTATTAAAGGACCTCCTTCAATGAGGTAGACTTACATCAGAAGATCTCATGTACAAGAATAAAGTAAAAATCTAAAGCTTCTAATTCAACAAGAAGATGGAGAACCGGCCTCTGGGCAATGAACTCCCATCAGAAGAAATGCCTACTAGCACGGTTGCTCTTGCTTATAACCTTTCTCAGCCAATAGTTCCTTTCCTGATTCAAAACCAAAGCAACTCAAAAAGGAATTAGGAGTCTAGCTAGCAAGGCTGAACTTCATGAAAAAGTCGTGAAGAAATAATCCAAGATCTATACAAGACTTCCCAGGAGCCAACAAGGTAAGACACCTAAGGAAGCCACGTGCAACGAGCCATATGCACCCCCAAAACCTTTGTAATGGACCATACATACCTTGAAAAGCTTCACTAGAAGCCAAACTACTAAAAGCATAAAAGGCTTAACCAAAGCATCCATCAAGCAATCTCATGGAGAAACAAAGGGAGCTTCATAGGCTTTATAAACTAGTCCACATTCATCAAATGACCCAAGGGACATTCGGCTGTTCTAGATTGGAGGATCCAGAAAAAATGCGACCTCCACGTCAACAGCTGAAAACTATGTATAGTGAGGGGTATGGCCTAAAGCAAAGAAAATGAAAGCCTAAAAGATAGAAAAGACAACATAGCAGTATAAGCATGAAGACTTATCCGTCTTGCAAATTACAGGCAAAGACTTTGACTACCAGTTGCAACTCCCAGCCCGCAAAGTGAGCTAAGAGTTGGGGGGCTTATGTTATGGGCATTTTTTGGAAAGCATAATTTAGGTCAGCCAAAGTCCAATAAGAGACACAGCTAACCAGATGGAGGCCCAGATTGGGGATCGAGGTCGCTCAACGAGGGTTCCAAGTCATCAGGCATAAGCCGAAGACATTGAGCAGCGTTGCAGCAGGAAGTGTAGCTCGCTGAGCAGGCCTTCAACCCGTTAACGAGGAGATGAACACCCCAGCCATCCTCAAGGAGAATGACCAAGCAAGAATAGGGAGGTCAACCAAAGTTCTAGCTCACTCACCAGCACAATGCTAGGTCACGGGATTAGTAAGCCGGACGCATGTATGGAACCCAGTCAGCAATCCAAGGCACATATCTCCAACTGATAGCTCAGCCTCCAAACCTACACATTAGCCCCCTGAAAATCCAACAATGATTTATCCAGCATTAATTATCTAATGCCAAGCATTAAATGCCTGGAGTGATGGAAATAATCATTCTGTTATTTGTAAAATTATACTTGTAACCCTCCCCCTTCTATAAATAGGAAGGGGTGGCAACTGTAAAGGAGGAGGAAGAATTTACATGCAGAAACTCCGTCGAGATATAGAGAGAGCATTGTACTCTATGAGAAAACACTTCCATTGTACTTAAAAAAAAACTCTCAGTTGGTAATCAAAACCATCGTGGACATAGGGGCTAACTTGGCTTTAGCTGAACCATGATAAAATTTCTGGTGTTTGTTGTTTTTCTTCTCTTCCATTATCTCTCTTTTCTGTTTTCTGTCATATCCTACTTGTAGTCTGGGGTGACATTGAACACAAACTTGTTGACCGAATTTTGATGTCAACAAAAAAATATTTTCTAACTATGTTTTTTGAATGGCTTTTCATAGGTTGAATTTTTATAGAAACTACTTTTTAGTGTGTGAATCGATTCATACAAGAAAACTTGTGAATTATACTTGAATTAGTTAGGTAATCAATTCATAAAGAAAAGTTTTTGAAATTTTTTTTACCAAAACTTTAAAATGTAGTCTAAATCGATCAGGAAATCGATTATGATCTTTTTATATAAGTGGCTAAATTGATTCATGCATTGATTTGATGAAGAAGTTCTTGATGATCTTAATAAGCGAATCAATTCATTAGTTAGTAACAACTACAAATTAATTCAAGATCGAAAAGTTAGTTATATTTTGAAAGTCAATTACAGCATCTACAAATAGCCTACTCTTGATTGTTGGTGTAGATTACTCAACTAGTTAATTGAATGTACATCTCAATTGTTGGTATTGTTTTCGTTTACCTATTCTTGATTGTTTGTTATAATTTCTAGGTTGATAGGAATCGAAAATTCAAGGAAGGGGTTGATCTTCCTTTACATCTTCAATAATTATAAGGTTGATTGCAATTAGCTAAAGGTGTAGTGATAATTGTATTTGTAGGTTAGCAAGAGCCCAGTGTAAAGTCTAGTGTAAACTGGCATTTAAGAAGCCCGATTAAATTCCTATGATTAGTAATAGTAAGAGACTATCTAGTTGAGGATTGTCCAATGGATGTAGATTTTAATTGCAATTTTAATTAAAGTTGAACTACTTTAGAAATATGTGTTTCTTGTTTATTTTTCTGCACTTTCTATTTTGCTTTCTTTATTGCAATATAGTTTTGCTGTATTATTGCATTTTTTATTTAAGACAGCAACTTTGATTAAGTGATTAATATGTGAATTGAATTCTTAATTACTTCAATGACTTTAATTAATCCTTGATCATCTAATAGAATCTTTTAACAAATCTTGCAAAATAAGAATCCACTCTCCAAGGCAAAAGAGTATATTTTTAAAGGAAAGATCATTTTAATCTCAATTTTTTTTAGACCAACAGTTGGTATTAGAACTTTAGCTCTTGATACTCTTTATTTTTAAAGAGAATGGATTCTACTTTTACCTTGTTACCTGAATGTCCTCCCTTAAACAAGCCACCAGGTTTTAATGGAATCATTATACCTATTGGAAACAAAAAATTAAGGACTTCATTGAAGCCACTGACATTGATATATGGTATATTGTAGAAGTTGGATATGACCCTCCATAAACCCTCATTAGTGGTGTTGTAAAGCCAAAACCAAAATCATTATGGATTGAGAAGAAACACCCCCTTGCATGTAAAGTTAAATGGATTATCTTTAACTCACTTTCCCTAGTGAATATGAGAGGATTTCAAACTATACTACTATAAAATAGATTTAGGACTCTTAAGAAATTGCACATGTAGGCACTACACAGGTCAAAGCATCTAAAGTGCATGTGTTAATTTCTAAATATGAAATATTTAAGATGGAAGAAGGTGAATCCATCAAAGATTTAATTTACAGATTCAATGCTATCACTAACTATTTGATGTTGCTTGGAAGAACCTTTGATAATTCAGATTTAGTGCATAAGATTTTGAGGTCTCTCATTGAAGAATGGCAATAAAAGGCGACTACCATTAAGGAATCACTGAAGATGGGGAAACCAACCATCCAGGAGCTCTATGGTAATTTAGAGGAGCATGAACTAAAGCTTAAGAGATATAAGAAAAATGTAGATGACAAGAAAAAGAGGATCATGGCACTTAAGGCAGCAAAATCACTTGAGACAGATGATGAGGAATTTAATACTGATAAAAAAGATGATGAAAAAAACCAGATGGCACTCTTAAGCAAAAAGTTGTAGAAACTCCTAAGAGAAAAAAAGGAATAAGGAAAAGAGGAAACATATTCCACAAAGGAGGAATCCAAACAAAAATGAGCAAGAGAGCTCCTCATACACTTCTACTTATTTTGAATGTAAAAAATCCTGGTCACTTTAAGTCAGACTGTCCAATATTCTTGAAGAGACAACTTAAGAATAAGAAAAAAAAAAAGAAAGCTAACTTTCAAGAAGGGCAACCTAGCAATACTAGATGATGAGCAAGTTGATTCAGCAAAAGAGGAAAAAGAAATAGAGGAAGAAGTACTTTTTTGCCTTATGGCCAGAATTAATGAAGAAAATGAGGTATTTAAAAACCAATCCTTCTTTTATTCTAGAAATAAGCTTAATTCTGATATTGATTTTAGTGATTATGAATCTAACTCTACTAATGATGATGAAACTAATGATCTCTATGAAGAGTTATATGATGTTGTGAAAAAGGCTAAGAGGATTTGAAACATGCTAGAATAGAGAAAGAAGCCTTGCTTAAGAAAATCAAACTCATTGAAAAAGAGAACCATGATTTGAACCTCTTGGCTGAAAAAGTTTTAAATGAAAGTAAAGTTTGGGATTAATGTGAAATTTATAGATCTAAGATAGACACATTGACCAAATCTTTACAAGGAATTACAAATAGTAAAATGAGACTTAATGATATGCTGTAAAATCACACTAGTTTTCAAAATAGGATTGGTTTAAGATATAGACACAAACTGAGAGGAGATCAAAAAGAAGTTCTAAAATAGCTAAGCTAAATAGAAAATTCAATAACATTACAAGCTTTTACTACAATCAAAAGGGACATCATATTAAATATTATCCTTATAGAAATGGTACATATGAACTAAAACCTAATGAAAAATTAGTTTGGCTACCCAAAGTACTTACCTCTATCAAAAATTTTGGTATGGTTGCTAACAAATTTGGACACAAGATTTACTAGGTACCATAAATGCAAGTGTAATTACTGACTTGTAGGTATGTGGGAGACAAAAGAGCAATCTATGGTTCCTAGATAGTGGATGTTCGTGACATATGATAGGAAACAAGGACAAGTTTATCTCTTTCACACTAATAATAGGAGGTAAAGTGACTTTTGGAGATGATGCTTAAGGAAAGGTAAAAGGTATTAGTAAGGTTGGCAAGCTACCTAGTTGTTACATTAATGATATGTTGCTTGTAGAAGGCCTTAATCATAATTTGTTGAGTATTAATTAGTTTTGTGACAAGGGAAACTAAGTAATCTTTAACTCAGATAAATTCCTAGTCATAAATGATAAAGACAAACAAATTAAGCTTGTAGGCAATAGGATTAACAATTTATACATGATAGATATGGACTTAGAATCAAAGTTAGATTCCACTTGTTTGATGGGATAAGAGACTTGCACACACCAATATGTACATAACTGGAAAGATTTCTAAGAAAGACTTAGTGTTAGGACTGCCTGAATTGAATTACTCCAAAAAGAGAATTTGTGATGCATGTCAGAAAGGGAAGCAAGCAAAGTCCTCATTTAATTTAAAAAAAAAAACATTGTTTCTACTTCAAAACCTCTTGATTTACTTCACAAGGATATGATTAACACATCTAGAATCAAAAGTCATGGAGGAAACCTCTATGTCTTAGTGATTGTAGATGACTATTCAAGGTTTAAATGGACCCTATTTTTATCACACAAAAACCACATATTTGATGCATTCAAAAGGCTAACAAATGTTATTCAAAACTAAAAAAGGTATTCCATCATAAACATAAGAAGTGATCATGGAGGAGAGTTTGAAAACAAGGACTTTACTAATTTCTATAAAGTAAATGGTATAAGTCATAACTTCTCAACACATAGGACTCCACAACAAATGGAGTAGTTAAGAGGAAAAATAGATGCTTGGAAGAAATGGCTAGAACCATTTTAACTGAAAGCCTTCTTCCAAAATTGGTCTTAAATAGGCTCCTAGAGCTTGGTATGATAGACTTAGTAAATTTTTGATTAAAAAGGCTTTAGAAGAGGAAAAGTAGACACAACACTTTTCATAGAAGAAAAAGAAAAAGATATTTTACTTGTACAAGTGTATGTTGAGGACATTATCTTTGGCTCTACTAATGATTCCTTGTGTAGAGAATTTTCTAAGTTGATGCAAAGCAAGTTCAAAATGTCTATGATGGAGAGTTAACATTCTTTCTTGAACTGCAAATTAAGCAAAGTACCAATGGAACATTCCTAAGTCAAACAAAGTACATTGTAGAGCTACTCAAAAGGTTCAAGTTTGATAATTGCAAACCTAAACACCTATGAGTCCATCACTAAAACTGGATTATGATGTAAATGGTAAGAGTGTGACCCTACTTTATTTGGAGGTATAATAGGAAGCTTGCTCTATTTGATAGCAAGTAGACTAGGCATAATGTTAAGTGTCTGTCTCTATGCAAGATATCAAACACAATCAAAAGAATCACATATTTCTATTGTTGAACGAATTTTTAGATATCTTCTAGGGACAAAACACTTAGGATCATGGTATCCAAAATAACTTGCAATCTTATAGGCTATTTAGAAGCTAATTATGTAGCCAGTAAGACTGATAAGAAGAGTACTAGTGGAGCATGTCAATTTATTAGTCACTCTTTAGTCTCTTGGTCTTGCATAAAGCAAAATAGTGTTGCACTTTCAACTGCTGAAGCAAAGTACATAGCAACTGGGAGTTGTTATGCTCAAATTTTATGGATGAAGCAGCAACTTTTAGATTATGGCTTAGAACTCGATAAAATTCCTATATTGTGTGACAACACTAGTGCTATCAATTTAACAAAGAATCCTATCATGCATTCTAAAAAAAACACATTCAAATTAGACATCATTTCATTAGAGATCATGTTCAAAAAGGTGATATCTCTATTAAATTTATTCAAATTGAATTTCAACTTGCTGATATTTTTATAAAACCATTAGATGAAAAATGATTTGTATTCATTTGAAGAGAAATAAGGATATTAGACCCCTTGGAAAATGATCTCAAATGGACTTAAATAACCAACCTGAAGTATTTTTTATGATTTTAAGTTTTGTACATGATTTTGCGTATTTGTTTTGTATCTTACAAATACTAACTTGGGTATTAGAGTTTTCTAAGTTTGTTTTATAGGTACATTATATGAAATTTAAAGTAAAATGTTTATTATGTCAATTAATGTTGAAAAATATGTCATATGTTAAGAGTTTTGGAAAAAATAGTATGAAGACTGATTTCAGGACTCTTTGAATTGAATCCTGAATCGATTCAAATTTCTCTAGTTTTTCTATGAGTTTCTGAATCAATTTATGAATCGATTCACAAGTCAAAAATTTTCACTATGAATCAATTGATGATTGATTCAACAAGTTTTTCAAACTTTCGATAATTGCTTTAAAATTTTTGAAACTTTTGTTCTGCTCCCCTAATCAATTCTAAAATCAATTCAAACCTTAATGATTGGATATATGAATCGATTCAAGAACAGATACATGCAAAAATAAAATGTTTCATGTAGTAAGTTAGAAATTAAGTAGAATCATTATTTCAGGGGGAGATTAGTATCAAAATGAAGCTAATAACTATCCTTTACTCCTTTTACCCCTATTGTATGTTTTGAATTTAAAATTTGTTACTACACTTTAATAATGCATTATTACTTTTTGATGTACCAAAAGGGGGAGAAGTAAGGATTTTAGATAAGCAAGAAACAATGATAGGATTTTAGATAAGGTAAATAATATAAGGGAGAATGATAAAATCTCAAAAAGGGGAGAATAAAAACTTAAAGGGGAGTAAGAGTAAAAACCCTCATTTAAAATTTTTCATTGTATGCTTATTTTGTTGCTTATCTAAAATTGCTTATCATTATTAAAAAGGGGGAGATTGTTAGCCTTGCTAAAATGTCTTCTTCAGTTTTAATGTTGAAAAATAATTTTATTTGATGTCACGATCTAATGGTATTCTTTAAGTGTTTGTTTATTTTACAGATGCAAAGTAGATCAAGTAACATTCAAGATATCAAGAGACCCAACTATACTCTTAGTGTCTTTATTGATTTTCTAGGATCTTTTGTAAGTGCAATCTAATTAGTTTTTAATCCAAGTAAATTTCTAAAAATAAGTATACTAAAATGGAATTAAATCAAATGAAATGAGTTTAAAAAATATTTTCTATGTTTTCAAAATGGCTTTTCATAGGTTGAATTTTTATAAAAACTATTTTTTAGAGTGTGAATCGATTCACAAATTGATTAATACAAGAAAACTTGTGAATTGTACTTGAATCAATTAGGTAATCAATTCATAAAGAAAAGTTTTTAAAGATGTTTTTCCAAAACTTTAGAATATAGTTTGAATCGATTAGGCAATCAATTCATGATCTTTTTATATACAAGGCAAAATCGATTCATGCATTGATTCAATGAAGAAGTTCTTGATGATCCTCATAAGCAAATTAATTCACTAATCGATTAATCAAACAGTAACCACTATGAATCAATTCGAGGTTAAAAAGTTAGTTATATTTTGAAAGTTAGTTACAACATCTATAAATAGCCTCTCTCACTCTCATTTCAACAATAGTTCTCATATTATTGCATAACCTTGAGCATGAAAAATAAAGAGTGTCTTTGGGCTTCATCTGATCTAACTCTACCTCTCCAAATCACATTTGATTATAAATCTTGGATCAAATTCTATGCAAATTACTTAGCTAGTTAATTGAGATGTACATCTCAATTGTTGGTATTGTTTTCGTTTACCTATTCTTGATTGTTTATTGCGATTCCTAGATTGATAGGAATCAAAGATACAAGGAAGGGGTTGATCTTCCCTTGCATCTTCTGTAATTGTAAGGTTGATTGCAATTAGCTGAAGCTGTAGTGATAATTGTATTTATAGGTTAGTAAAAGCCCAGTGTAATGTCTTGGGTAAACTGGCATTCAGGAAGCCCAATTAAATTCCTGTGATTAGTATCAGAAAGAGACTATCTAGTTAAGGATTGTCTAGTGGATGTAGACTTTAATTATGGTTTCAATTAAAGTTGAACCACTTTAAAAATCTGTGTCTCTTGTTTATTTTTCTGTACTCTCTATTTTGCTTTCTTTATTGCAATATAGTTCTACTGTATTATTGCATTTTTTATTTAAGACAGCAACTCTGATTAAGTGATTAATCTGTGAATTGAATTCTGAATTACTTCAATGACTTTAATTAAACCTTGATCATCCAATAGAACCTTTTTAACAAATCTAGTAAAATAAGAGTCCACTCTCCAAGGCAAAAGAGTAAATTTTTAAGGGAAAGATCATTTTAATCTCAATCTTTTTTAGGATCAATAGTTGGTATTAGAGCTTTAGCTCTTGATACTCTTTATTTTTAAAGAGAATGGATTTTATTTTTACCTTGTTACCTGAATGTCCTCCCTTAAACATGCCATCAGGTTTTAATGGGAATCATTATACTTATTGGAAATAAAAAATTAAGGACTTCATTGAAGCCACTAACATTGATATGTGGGATATTGTAGAAGTTGGATATGACCCTCCACAAACCCTCATTAATGGTGTTGTAAAACCAAAACTAAAATCATTATGGACTGAGGAAGAAAGAAAGAAACACCTCCTTGCTTTTAAAGTTAAATAGATTATCTCCAGCCACTTTCCCCTAGTGAATATGAAAGGATTTCAAACTGTACTACTACAAAATAAATTTGGGACACTTTACAAATTGCATATGTAGGCACTACATAGGTCAAAGCATTTAAAGTGTATGAGTTAGTTTCTGAGTATGAAATGTTTAAGATGGAAGAAGGTGAATCCGTCAATGATTTAATTAAAGGATTCACTGCTATTACTAACCATTTGACGTTGCTTGGAAGAACCTTTGATAATGCAAATTTAGTGCATAAGATTTTAAGGTCTCTCACTGAAGAATGGCAACCAAAGGTGATTGCCATTAAGGAATCACTGAAGATGGAGACACCAACCATCTAGGAGCTCTATGATAATCTAGAGGAGTATGAATTGGAGCTTAAGAGATATAAGAAAAATGTAGATGACAAGAAAAAGAGGACCCTGGCACTTACAAAATCACTTAAGATAGATAATGAGGAATTTAATACTGATAAAGAAACTGATGAAAAAGACCAGATGGCATTCCTAAGCAAAAAGTTGTAGAAACTCCTAAGAGAAAAGAGGAACAAGGAAAAGAGGAAACTTGCTCTACAAGGGAGGAATCAAAACAAAAATGAGCGAGAAAGTTCCTCGTATACTTCTACTTGTTTTGAATCTAAAAAGCATGGTCACTTTAAACAAAACTATCCAATATTCTTGAAGAGACAACTTGAGAATGAGAGAAAGAAGAGAAAGCTAACTTTCAAGAAAGGCAATTGTTGTTATTATTTTCATTTATTTCTTGATTATCTGTTGCGATTTCTAAGTTGATAGGAATCGGAGAAACAAGGAAGAGGTTGATCTTCCCTTGCTTTTTTGTAATTATAAAGTTGATTGCAATTACCTAAAGGTGTAGTGATGATTGTATCTATAGGTTAGCAATAGCCCGGTGTAAAGTCTTGTGTAAATTGGCATTCAGGAAGCCTAGTTAAATTCTTATGATTATTAATAGAAAGAGACTATTCGATTGAGGATTATCTAGTGGATGTAGACTTTAATTACAGTTTCAATTAAAGTTGAACTACTTAAAAAATCTATGTCTCTTGTTTATTTTTTTGCATTTTCTATTTTGCTTTCTTTGTTGCAATATAGTTTTGCTTCATTGCTGCATTTCTAATTTAAGACAGCAACTTTCATTAAATGATTAATCTATAAATTGAATTCGTAATTACTTCAATGACTTTAATTATGCCTTGATCATCCAATAGAATCGTTTTGACAAATCTTGTAAAACAAGAATCTACTTTCTAAGGCAAAAGAGTATATTTTTAAGGGAAAGATCATTTTAATCTCAATTCTTTTCAGGACCAACATTTATAACAATTGTTCCTTTGGTTATTACAATATGCTCACATAAATTTAATATTTATTTATTAACACCAACAAGAAAGGAATATAATGAAGTTATATAGAACTTATTGCATATTTTAGTATACCTAGTAGTAAATACCATATTCTAGTACAGCCCAAAGCTTACACCATACTCTAAAATGCAAGGGCTTACATGCCTTCATTGACAAATCAAACCCTTAGGTCATTCTTATAACATACCCTGAGGTTATGTATTCTTAGATATGAATTAGTTATATAAGAGCATCTCTAACGGGAGTTGCTTTGATCGTTCTTAAACTTAAGAACCGAGTCAGTAAGAGTATCACCATTGGAGCATTTCCAGCTGGCATCCACGTGTAATTTGCGTTGCTTATACAAGCAACGGTTGCTTAAGTATAAAATATTAATTTTTCACCTGAAACTCTGCTCCTT
>JANHAO010008046.1:0-19612 GCA_026873985.1 Saraca asoca | reverse complement strand
TAATTTCATCACATCAAATAATTTCTATGTATATATATACAACATACCATAAAGTTTTCAAAGAAAACTAACATTAAAATCAAATCATTCAGCAAATACCAAAATATTCCATACAACCAAATTATTCCAAAAATGGGATTTATTAAGTAAGGAGGATTATCTAGTCACCTTAGACACTCCTTATCTAATTGTTACTCAAGGTGCTAAATTACTCCACTTGAAGAAATCAAGCTATTCAACCTAGTTAGATATAATCGATATTAAAATTAGCTTTTAAGCTTAGATTGAAGATTCTCTAGTTAAGCACACCATTCAATATTAATATTAAACTTCAACAATAAATAAACTTTTAGATTAGATAGTCAAAATTACTTACTTGGGTTTCTCAGCTAAAACTCCAAATTTTTTGGTGTTGATGTGCCTGATCCTTCAATAGAAACTTCACTGAAGCAAGATAATGCAAAACAAGGAAAATTTTAGCTTTCATTAGTTTTGCACAGTAAGAGTTTCAACTAACCCATCTTGAAAACTTGATATAAATATGCTATAAAATAAATTTTTTGCTCTAGAATTACTCACCACCTTCCAAAGTACAAGTGAGGAGCTCGCCGCTGGCCAAATTGTCGTCGGTGAGCTAGTTCACAATGCTGGCTAAACTGTACTACTGAGGAAAGAAGAAGGAGCACCAAGCTACAGCTGAGCTCAGTAGACCATGGGGAAACGTTGGGGAAGAAAGAGGTTGACAAAAGGATGGAGGGACACTAGAGCTCACCAAAAGGAAAGCCAAAGGAGGAAAGGCTGTCAAAAAGCATAGTAGCAACAATGGCAAAGGCTCTAGCTTTGCTTAAATTCCAACATCGGGGAAGATGTCAGAAGAAGAGGGAAGGTGACCAGAAAAGGAAGGACAGTAGCTGGACTAAAGTTGAGGAAGATTGGACGCCAGACGATAAAAGTGCAGCAGTCGCATAGGAGGTTCAAGCATTGAACTGAATGCGCGAGCTGGAGGAAAAGGGGCATTGCAGAGAAGAGAGGTGACTAGCGGTGGTCAAACCTCGTTAGCCGAAGGGCAAGCTAAGAAGGATGAGGTAGATCGTCAAACGAAATAGTAGCACGGGTTCATGTTGGAGAAAGCTAGTCATGTGAAGAGAAAGAAAAGCTGTTAGAATATTTAAACAGCAAAAGAAATGGGATAATTTATGTTTTGACCCCATTGACTTTCCACTAACTTCAAATAAGTCCTTCTGCAAAAAGGGAAAATTCCATTTCAGCCCCAATGAATTTTTAAAAATTTTCAATTTCATCCCCCTAATAGTATTTTGTATTTTTTTTTTAAAGATATGACATCATATCCCATGACTCCCTGTCATATGGGTGACCATCTATCTCATAACCTTCTGTCGTATAAGAGATCCAAATTATCTCATAACACCATGTCGTATAAGAGATCACATACATCTCTTAGTATATATAGATATTTCAATATCCCTTATCAGTTTACATATACAAACATCTTTTTATCATGTCTTTTCTCTTAACATATACTAAACATTCTTAACTAATCTTAACTTAACTGATAACTATCATATACATATATTCATTTTATCTCTGTCCTTCATAATGCATGCTACGCACTTATGTAATGCTACTATTTATAAAAATGTAAATCTTGATGGAAAATTTTATTCCTTTAAACTAATCATGATTCATAATGTAAAAATAATATTTAATCAAATAAATCCATAAGAAAATACAAATAAATACATGATACTTTTAAAACAATCATTTCATGACTTTTAAGAAATTATAAAATAATTTTGATAAAATAATTGAATAAATATTATTAAAGAATAAAATTTAAGGAAGTTGGGAAACATAATTTTTGAAACACAAAAATTGACTTTATCAACATTTCATAAACTTCTAACATTCATGCAAAAACGCATATGCAAAGCCGAAATCTCTAAATTAATACACAATTTGTATCATTATTACATTTCCTTTCCCTAATTTGTTTCATACTTTCAATCAATTATAGATTCACATAAACAGTTAGGGAAGCAATTCATAATTAAATTTATCTTGTATTTACTGTCCTCATATTCCAACCTAACCTGAATTCATTAGATCTTACCTTCTAGGTCTACTCTTAGTCTAATCCATAATCTCATAACCTACTTAGGTCTCATACATTTCATTACTTTTACTTTCATTAATTTGGCCTAATTACAAAGGTTACATCTTCTAACCATATTCCCAATACTTAACACACAAAATATATTTAGGATGGTATTCAAAAATATCATTTTCTTTTGAAAAATGAACTGAAATGGTAAGATCCCACTCACTTGATCATATAGAATTCTTGAAGCCTAAAACTTGTGAGCTTATCTCTAGCATAAACTTTGGCATTTAGTCCTAGACCTAGATACATTGTTATAATCATTCTGATATAAACAATTCAACCAATTAAATTTATTGTAAGATACATCGATGAGATAAGAGGAATTTAGAAACGCATTTAAATCTATCATTTTACCTCATATATATTTGAGTTTTCCAAACAGAGACTGCATTGGCACTTCTTCCTGATAAGGTTTTAGCTCTGATCGACGTACAACTGCACTAAAATTCTAAGACCTCAAATTTCATACATCAAGTTTTGTTTGATCTAACATTGGCAATCCTCCCTCAAGGACAATACCCGTGGTCAACTAATTACCTTTTCAACTCATTTTCGAATTCAAATAAGTTAACCTTGAAGGATGTTACAAAAAGTATTCAATATTTATTAATGAAGTATCCAGCTTTTCTTTTACAAGCATGATGAGTAGAAAGATGTGGATGGCCTCAAGGCGGCACAACACGTAAAGTGGGATAAAACTAAATTATAGGATAAGGCCATTTTTTTAATTAACCAAAATAATTTATTAAAAATATTATAATTTTTTTATTTAAAGTTTATTTTCTTAGCTTTTTGAGTTGTAAAATTATTGAATGAATCAAATATATATAACTATAAGTAATATACTATAAATTAAGGAGGAAGTTGAGCATTAGAATAATGGAACCTGATTACTGAAATTAGTTGCTAAATGTCAAATAGATGATATATCACTTTTGTCAATAAAATATTGCTTTCCATATAATCTCCCCCACCAAGTGAAATTTCTTTTTTTTTTATTTTATTTTGAGAGCCAATATATAAAAAATAGTAGAGAATGTGAGATGGAGATTGAAGAGTGCTAGTATTGAGAAGGTGAAAGGTGAGTTTACAATGTGAAAAAAAGAATGTTTGATCAGTGAGATATAAAATTAATTGTAATGTGTTTCTAATTTTTGTTGATTTCCCAACTTGAATAGGATGTTAATTAAACTGGAATTGCACTAATGAATTGCAATGTTTCAAAAAAATAAAATCTTGAGAATTAGAATATAACTAATTTCAAGGGATGTAGAATCAAATTAACATGATTGTTGCATTAGGAAAGACGTTTAGTATTAAATTAGGGATAAAATTTTAGAATATTATAAAGCCTTGGTTATTGGTTAGTTACGTGTAATTAATTAATTAGCTTTTTTTTAATAAGCAATTTTTTTTCTTGGCCTAAAGCGAGGGTTATTTTAACTGTCTTATGCTTTAGCTCTCCTAGATGACGTTAATTTCTTTGGGAATTAAGATAATTGATTCAGAAAAATAAGGCACAATCCTTTATTTTGGAGAATTTGAATTATTATGTCAAATATAGATAAACAAAGATTTTTCATACAATGAGATCTATAATCCCTTTTTTATATTTGCAACAATACGACCTATAAAAAAAATGTTATATCTGTTTCTCTCTAAAAAAAATGACAAAAAATGTAAGGATTTGAATCTCACAATTTTTTTTTTTTTACCCGGATCATAATTTTAATGTAAATAAATTTCTATATTTATTTTTTTTTTAAAATTTACACCTCCAATGATGTATCAATATCCATGTGAAAATGGTAAAATTTATCATCCAGCAATATGTATCTCGCTAAAAATTTCTTAGAGCAAGAAACCAGAATAGCAAGAAGAAAGCAACAATCCAAAATGGTTCTAACTTCTGAGCTACCTTGTTTATTTACTAACTGAGAAAAAAAAAGTAAACACAATAGAATGAAAACAAAAAAGTCTTGTTATAGGGTAATTAATGAAAATATCAAATTATCAACTTAACATATATCCCCGTGCTCAGCACGAGAAATATATATATCCTGCCTCTAAATTGACCAAAAAAATAACCCATTTTATACACTGAAATTACCACCCCATCCTCATGTCTTTCCTCATTCGTCTAAGCATGACAGTCATCTGGTTCTCCCGTCACCGGCGACCACCGTGCATGGTGATTCTCGGGACTCCACCGGCAACAGTTTCCACCTGCATCCAACGCGTCTGTGATCGGCTTAATCACCAAAACGCCCTGTCCCACAGCGGCACTGCAAAACGCACCCAAGAACACAGCTAGCGTAATGACGCCATAAGCCTCCTCGTCGGGGTTCCACAGCGCCGACAACAGCAGGAACACAATCTGCAGCGGCAGAGATATCAGAACCCCGAACGCCAACGCATAAATCCGAACCCGCAAACCCTTATTGATCACCAGAGACAAAACTCTCGAACAAGAGACCAAGAACCAAACAGCATAGGTGACACCGAACGCCCCGAATACGATGCTGTTCAACAACGGGTACGCGCAGAGCACCGTCTCGCTGCTGATTCCGTTCCTGAGAACAACCGAAGTCTCCTGGAAATAACTCGGTAACTTTAGCTCCAGTGGCTTCAAAAAAATCAAGAACGCCTGGGCAGCGGCAATGGGGAGGCACGTGATCAGAACGAACGAGATTGCCCAGATATCGTTCGGAGTCTTTTTTCTTGTGGAAGCGTTGACGAGGAAGAGCACGGTGACCAAGAAGGCAGGTTCGAAGAACCCTAGTGAGAAAACGATGTGTAATTTGCAGAGATCTTCTTGTTGGGTGATTTCCAACGTGGGTAAAAAAGCGTAGAGGTAACGGCGACGTAAAAAGGGCAGCCGGAGAAGTTCCACGATTGCCCAGAGGAAGATGAAGAAGACGAGGAGGAATCGGACGGTCCAGAGGGAATTGAAGTCTTGTAAATGGGGTAGGGATTTTGATTTGAAGTGGAGGTGGAATATGAAGCAGAGAGAGAGGACGGAGAGGGCGATTAGGGAGGAGATGAAGGTGACGGCGGTGAGATCGAAAGCGGAATCAAGTACTGGTAATGCAGGAATGAATAACATGGAATATTAATCGTTGTTTCTCCCTCCTCGGTTTGTTTGTTTAAAATATATATATCTCTCTCTGTCTTCTCTCTCTCACTCTCTCCTATTTGATCAGCTTCTCAGATTTGAAATCGAACAATTGTGATATAAAAGAAGAAATGAGGGAAGTGTCGAATGGTAGGGTGGCGATGGTGGTGGTAATAATGGCGGCGATGGCGGTGGAGAGAGAGTGAGGTTAAGCATGGAAGAGGGAGAAAGAAAGGATTTTGCATAAGTGGGTCGGAAGGTGATAGAGAGAGGAGAGAATGGTCGTGGGGGTTAAGGTTTTTTTATTTTTTTTCTCTCTTCCCGCTGTCACCAACCGGCGGGAAAAGAGGCTGGTGCAAAGCTACAAAAAGATTTGCCTTTTGGATGAGAGAGAAACAAAACTGCAGAGAAAATAACAAAAAATAGATTAGAAAAAGATTTAAGAGATGGAGAAAAGAGAGAGAAGTGGTGGCTTTGTGGGTATAATGAGACGATGGCTTGTATATCGGGCATAATTGTGCGGTTAGGGTGGTTTGCATCTCGCAACATCTTAATTGGGCTTCATATTTTTGTCACGACAACCTTAATTAAATTGGCTAATACTATGTTATGTACTAGATATATTATTGTCTTATTATTATTATTATTGGGTTATTGAGATTGTGAAATGTTTGAATTTTTGTTTAATGAAGCAATTAGTGAGTGTTGATTTGTTGTCTTAAGTAGTCAGAAGCTGAATTTGTAGAAATTGGTCAAATTAAGAGAAATAGAGTGACAGCCGACTTATGATTTGGTTGTGTCTATATGCATTGAAAGCTGATTTGTCACGAATGTCTTGGCGTCCCCCATCGGTTGATAACAATTGGGACAGATTGACCAACTGCAAGATGTATTTGACTCTCCTGGAATATGGAAATTTTCTTTTTTGGTAATTAATAGGCTATATATGGAATAAAATAAATAACATTAATTGTGGTGAAAATTTCTATGTTAAGTAAACCAGGCCCCTTTTTTTTTTTAATTTTAAGATGGGAGAGATAAATTGGACAAATACATAGATAGATTCTATGTACATATAAATCTGTACATTTTCTAAAAAGTTATATGAGAAATAGGTTAGAATTTTTTTTCGGAGAAAGTGTTGCAGATTATAAGATTTTGGTTTTGAGTTGACCGGTGAAGTTGCTTTGCTGTGCATGGTGACAAGAATAGATCATGAGTCCTGCGGGTGGTGAGATTGCACGGGCTCTTAATTTATACATAACTAATATGTTATTGTTGATACATTCGGGATTAAGAACTTGAGTCTCCATAGCAAGAATTTCCTATTTGATTTCACTGTAACATTTGCCTTTACCCTTCTACAATAAATAAAGAATAATTATAAATTTTATTATCTATTTAACATATAATTTATCATTAATGATAGGTCTAATGATATAAAATTTTTACTTTATTTTAAAGATCATGAATTTGACACAAGACGGCATAGTGATTAATCTGAAGAGATGAAAGATCCATGAGACTACTAATTCAATTGTTTAATAGAGTTGCGATAATAAATTATCTTTAAATGATTGTATGACTAAATTGATTATTTTGTAATGAGATAATACTTTTATAACAATCCAAAAATGTCGGAAAAGAAGAGAAAGCCTTGTAATCCACAAGCGTGATATATTAACAAATATAATTAAATATATGGGATTTGATTGGGTAACATTTTTGTGCTAAATGTTTTGGTGTAAATAGAGTAGGAAATCGATATCGATAAAATCAGTAACTAAAATTTAGGTTTCCAGTACTAAAATGCTGGCATGAACATAATCACTAAAAGAATAAAATAAAGCATAAACCCTAGCTATTTCCAAAAAAGCATAAACCCTAGAGAAACAAATATATATACAAGATTCTCTCTATGTCTCTTCCTTTCCCTCGTCATATTTTACTCCCAAACTAACCATGAAGTTTCTGCAGATTCACATGTGCTTCCTTTGTTTTGATAGGAAATAAGGCCCAATATCACATTTCACATTTCTTATGTGTTGATGCAGATTTTCGTTTTGGGTCTTCTTGGGTTCTTAGTTTTTTTGTAGCCCCTGAACTTCATGATCTTTGGGTTCAACACACTCCGAATAAAAATTCTAAATTTCCTCTTCCACTATTTTGATATTATCTTTTTTTATATCTGAAATGTAATTGATAAAAACTTGTACTAACTTCACCAACCTTCTCATAGTATCCAAACGGCTGTTCCACTTCCTGTTATTCAGATTATATTGGGCATATGCTTATGTGAAAATCCCTTTTTTTTTTCCTCGTCGTTTATACTATGTCTAGAGTCAATTTTTCTATAATTCAATTCATTTCATTCTAATAGAAATTATTTCAATTCATTTGTAAATGAATTCTAATGTTTAGAACCAATGTCAAAAATAATGATTTTAATTCATTTGTAAATAAATTATTTTATTTTGAACATATTAAAAAATGCATAAAATTCAATGAAAAGATAGATCTTAATGATATCATGGTAAACAAATATTAGGATAAGGATTAAAGTTATTAATATAATATGTATTTCATGTCAAATAAAATGAATTCTAATCAAATTCTTGATAAATTTGATAAAATTTTAATGACAAAATGTAATTAAAACAAAACCTATAAATAAAATTAAATGAATTCTTTGTTAACTTAAAACCAAACACCCTTTACAAGTAAAATGAAACCTTACTTTTATATTTGCCCATTTCATTTTCGCATATATTTGACCATGGAAGCTTAATTTGTTTTTGGTTGGTTTCAGGAATTGATGATTTCAGTGAAATTGATCTTTGTGACTAGCTTCCCAATTAAGGGAAAAATATACTCTTTCTTTTTCTTAATAGCTGTGGTTTAAGGTTGTTGCACAGAAGGAGTATTTAGAAACCTCAGATACATCAACACTTATATGTACTTTCTAAAATTACACTTTATTTCTCTCCATTAATATTTTCTATTTTATTATTTCTCTACTATTTCTCTCCTACTAAGGATGATAGAATTGAAAAAAAAAATTAATGTTTAACTGAGTTTCTAAAATGACAGTTAAAAAGAAACCATATTTTTCTAAAACGACAATTAAAAAGAAACAGGGAGTAAAATTTGATGCATCCACCTATGACTAATTACCTAAAGTTGAGGATAAAAAAAATCATTGGCGGCTGTAGTTGGTGAGTTGAAGAAATTTGTTAGCAAAGGTTGAGATCAACTACTGCTATATTATTAATTAGTTCATGACAGACAAAGAAAACACATTGTTTTATTAAAGCACTGATCCGAAATCCTGGAAATAAAACAATCTTCATTAATTTTGATTATCGATCGTACAATGTATTAGTGGAAGAAAAGTTGGACAAAGTGAGATGGGGCTATGATTTTGTTGACAACTTCACAGGCAATACATAAAAAACCTACATTTCCAGCGATCACTTTCTGTTCCATCCATAAACATTTAAAGCCTTTTCTTCTTTTCCTTTGTCTGTGTGTTGTGCACATGCCACCCACTACTCTATAAAGATTAACATTTCATATCATTCTTCTGGTTTAATTACTCGTCCTTAATGTCCCTCTGCACCAAAGAAAGTGTATATACAAGAGAATATATACAGTACATATATAATATAGACAAGATTCCATGTCTATACTTTGCATCAAGGTATTAAACAATAATCAACAATATTATTGTTGTATTAAGTTGTAATCGTAACTTTGTATAATTTTATTCCAATCATATATTTTTGTATTTATTCATAATTTTATTAATTATGATTTACAAACTATAATTTAGAACAGTATCTTACATAGATCCATGATAAATTTCCTCTATTTTAAAAATGTTTGTTGGATTTGAAAAACAACAAAAAAAAAATTATTAATTTTGATATATGCATTCTGAAACTAACTAAAGAGCAACACAAATTGAATAACTTGATTTCTTTTTAAGTTCATTTGTTTTGTTGGAAGATATTTTATTTTGAGAAAAATTATTTTTATATCACTTATATATCTTGTGATTAATAAAATAATATATTATATTATGATAATGAAAAGAAACAACTTCCTCTTTAAAATAGAGGAATGATATTTTTCATCATATTTCTTATATATAATATTGAATAGATATAATTTTTATTATATATTAATATTTTATAATTATAAATATAAATAAATGATATTATAACCAGTAAAAAAAAACCTTTTAGATTTTAGATTTATATTTCCATTTGCTAATACTATTAGTGGTTTTTAGTTCTGGACAATGGGGAGAGAGAGAGAGAGAGAGAGAGAGAGAGAGAGAGAGTGTGTGTGTGTCTTTATACTGGCAGAAGAACAAGAAAAGGAGCTCTGAAGAGTTGTGTTATTATGAGTTAAAAATGCAGAAAAGCAATGAAGTAAAGGAAAAAAGATGCAAAGGGATTGTCAGAACTCAAAGGTTAATATATTGCTGGCTCTCTACATTAGTTACTGAAACAAATTAATCTTATGTTGTTATATCATATACACTTATAGTATGTTGAACTTGAAACTATAGTTATTGTTTCTGGAGCCATGCATGAACAAGTATATATAATATTCTTTTGGGATAATTAAGCAGATTAAAATGATGAGCGCAGATCAATCAACACTTTTTCTTTTTCTTGTTTTTGTGAAATGAATCAAATTAATATCAAACTAGGTCTTAGTTTAGCCATCATTATTTGACATCTATATAGGGTAATTCAGATAAAACGTATATGAAGAGAAACCAAGATTTTGAAAAGATAAACAGAAAGACACTTGCTTTTATAAAGAGAAAAAGATGGCAATAAAATAGAATCTATTCTATTCTAGAGAATATTTTGTCACTAGCTTGCTTAAGCTTCAACATCCTATCCTTCTCCATCTATGTCTTCCACTTAAAATAAATTATTTTAGGTAGAAAATGTATAATAAAATAGAATGGAACATTGGTAAAGCTGAGCGTGAGACGGTGGAGATCATCTGTACAGCTAAAGCTAGCTAGCATGCAGGTCCGCAAATTAATCAACCCACGTCATTAACAAAGAAGAACAAACAATCAATATATATATATATATATATATATATATGTGTGTGTGTGTTCATCAACTTCAATAAAATCAATAGGTTTTGGAGATTTAAAAGCTAAGTTTCTTTTAGTGGAGAGGTATGTACTCTCTGTTTTACCAGAAAAGACAAGACTGTAATTAGGAAAACCCTAATTATACAAGAAAACGATGATTTCAAAGAGAAAGCCGACTGAAAAAGAAAGAAATTCAGATCCAATGATGGGTAACAAATATTAGGACACTTAAACTGAATCAACGAAGATAAACTATAACAAAAAATGTGAAATCTATTCAGACTTCTAAGAGGATTCAAAAGCAAATGATGTCTACCTTTTTATGCACTTACTGTTGAGGACAAGGGCACGTACGTATGGTATAAAATTCTCATCATTATGCCGATCCACCAGAAAAATCACTTCAAAAATAGTAGAAGAAATCACATCTATCTATCTGTATCAGATCAATAGGGGAAAAAATCTGAGAAAACATCAGAAGTCACCTGGAAGTCGTGCAGCTGATTGAAACAGGAAAGAATGAAGAAACAAAACCATTTATTTTGGTGTGGATAAAGTACTGGAAGCAGTAATTGAGGGGAATGAAGCCTGGTCCGAGGAATCCACAAACACACAGACATACAAAACAAGCATCAGACTGTATATATATGAAAAATGAATAACGGTTTTTTCGTTCTTGTCATAGTTAGTGGGATCTCCTTGGACCAGAAAACATTTCCCCCCAAATGTTGAAAGCCCCCCAATGTTTCTTTCAGAGCTAAAGCTATAACTTCCATGTCTCCAACTTTGATTGTCTTCATCAATTTAATTATGAGCTGATATTTGGGTGTTTATATCCTGATATATACTCAGGTTAGCTCTGATATATGGGCTTGAAAATGAGAATTGGGGTTTGTTGATGGTTGGTAGTGTATCATGGAAAAGCAATGATGAATATAATCATTTGTTTGGACAGAGAATGCGAGAAATATTGCAGTGAGAAATAAAGAGAAGAGATTTTAATGGTAGTGATGGGGGTCATATGGTCATTTCCCGAACCCAGCTGTAGTGGTTGGGTGAAGGGTTAAAGCTGCCTCTTAGTATGTGTCCCTTTAGTTTATTTGTCCATGGTACCAAAATTACAAAAAAAAAAAAAAAAAAAAACCATCTTTACGAAGTAAAATAATGAATATTATGTATAATATTGGGATTTAATTTTAATTTATTATCAGTATAAATCAATTTTATTTTATCATTTACACATATATTATCATGTTATTAAAAAATTATTAAATTTTTTATTATAATAAAAAATTTTAATTATTCTTCTTTTTTAACAATATAACATCTCTCTCTCTCTCTCTATATATATATATATATATATATATATATATATATAGAAGAGAGAGATGCAAATTTAATCTCATAGTATTATAATTACATATAGCGTAAATAATGCAATGCAAAGAGAGATACACATTTAATGGAAAACATGTAAATAGGATGATCAATAAATGCAATTTTCAACCATTGGATTTGGATGTCATGGGCAGTTATGACCATTGCATGAATGCATGCATGCTTCTCTTCTGACTTGTCCAAAACATCAATAATAAATGTGAAACGGTGCACATGTAACATTTATTAAGGTTCACAATTCAGGAGATATTTTTTAGTGAACTAGCATCTATTTATGAGGTTATTGGTGTTTCAAAGGTGTTTTTTAGTAAACTCTCACCTCTTTTTGGTAATAATAAAAATTAGAATAATATATTTAAATTTGAATTTGTAAATAATTATATATAAAATCAATTTTAAATACATTAAATTATCTTTTTTATGGTTCGGAGATTAATTATTATTGAGGATAGATTTTCAAACGTTGTTTATTGTAATTAAATGTCTAAGTGTTTCGATTTGTTTTAATCACACAGAAAGTAGTGAGAATAAATATCACTTAAAAAATGACAAGTACAATTTCTTATGCATCCCCATTTTTTTAGCATTACACACGAAAGAGGGAAATTAACTCTTGTAACTACTATAGCACTTCATTCCATATGACAACAGCAAAGTCATTTGTATTAAAATATGGTAACTATTACAAGTTTTTCTTTCTTTCTTTATTCAAATAGGACTATAAATTAAGTAAGATTAATCATAGCATTCATGTATTTTTCAGCATTTTATTTTATTTTTATCACATGTATTCGTCAAATTACGTGTCCCCTAATTAGTCAATATTGCATGTACTTTCTCAAATGTATGCATATAATAATGGGTCAGGTGAGGACTGAAATAAAAACAAGTCCCAGATATTATTTGGAGGCAAAAACGAGAGGATCGGTGAAAATTACAATTCTAAAGAATCTTGGTATTTTTTATATTTATGTTTAATAATTTTAGATTAATCTTCTTAAAAATTTAATAATTTTATATGTTCAATCAAATTGATCTTCTCGAATTAAAATACTTGATTGTTGCTGAAGTTTTATGAATAAAGGAAAGTATATATGTCCCTTTGTTGTTCTGTAAATTTCTTGTTTGCTCTAGAAATATTAATTTCTTCTATGGGTAAAAAGGATCGTTGAGAGCACAGCAACAGATGGTGTCGTGGTGTAGTTGGTTATCACGTCAGTCTAACACACTGAAGGTCTCCGGTTCAAGTCCGGGCGACGCCATTTTTTTTCACCTTGCACCCATTATCTGACATTTTATCTTAGTATTCTGTTTGGATTATCGATTTGGATGAGTTTTGATTTTAAATAGTCAGAGATTAACGGATATAAATCAGAAAATTTTTTCCTTTCCTTTTCTTTTGCTGTTTTCCTTCTGATTACTTGAGTTTTTTTTTTTTTCCCTACTGATTTGTTGCAATACCAGAATGTTAATCTCCAAATTTGGTATTCAAGATGAGATCTTATTCGTGTGGTCAAGCTCCAGAATGAGCAAATCGTTGAATCCACTCTGTCATGAACCAACTATGGTAGGTCAGAAGCCCAATTGTTATTGTGGGTTAAACTGTGCCATTGTAGTTCTCAAGGCCCTAAAGAAAATGGCAATGTAGTTCTCAGGCATTAGGTAGTAGAACATAGAAAAAATCAAAGAGAATAAAAGAAAAAAACCAGCTCTTTCAGTGAATGGAAAACTATAAAGCACCATCCAATGATCCAATATTTCATGTATATGTTTATCCTTAATCCTTAAATCTGTAAAATCATGGCTATATATAGAATTATATAATTTTACTATATATTAAACAACATTTCAACTATTAATTTATAATTTTATATTCATCTTATTTCTAAAATCTCGTAATTTTATAATAAAGAATAATAATTAACATATTATGCATAATACAACTACAAATTTCAATATTGAAATCCTCACTTAAATAACGATAAAGATTTTTATACATTATGCTACTAATATCTTTAATTAAGAGTTGTTAAGATAATTTACAATGACTTTTACTTTATCTTGATTATGATATGGGATTAGAATATCTGATATGTCTAGATTATTCAAGTATCATTTTCTCATACCTAATTGCTTAGTCATGGCATGTGGTTGAAATTGTGCAATGTGATGCTATATATCATATCCTTATTTGCATGGGAGTCTTTTCAATCCATCAATAAGTATATAACTAAAACTTGAATTTCAGAACATGCATAAATTAGATGATGTTGAACTGTGTTTGACTATGAAATCATCAGCTCCTGTTCTTTTTGTTTGTTTGTTGAGATAATATGTTTTTGTATAGCTTATCATTTGTAGGAATCAACCTGTGGTGTTACGAGGATTAACTTGGATTGCAGCACCATTACCCATTGAAAGTCATTGTGCAAACTAAGAGGATTATCTTACGGTTAGCTCTCAATAAATTTTGTAAATTTTCTAAAATTTTAAAATAAAAATAATAAAATTTATAATTTTTAATGAAAATTTACAAGAATACGTTCAAATATAATCAAATTAAAACTATCAAAACAGAATTATTGTAGTAGATAATTCCAATGGGAAATCATAGGATGTCAACAGAGTTGCTGGCATATGTTTCCAAACCCAATCCTTTGTCAAAACCTTGATTCTTTCACAATCATCAGAAAGAATCTAACTCTTAAACCCGATCACTATTGGAAGACAAATCAAACTCATTTTGGACTTTTGAGCACCCAATACCTAACGTTGCTGGCCAATTGGTATGGTGGGCCAACCCATTTGGCACCAATGACATTCCGACAGCTATTGACTCGTAAAAAACACAGGGACCCCTCACCCTAAAGATATTAATAGCTTGATGTTTACAGGAAGATCCACTTGTATAATCATCCATGGCTACCCAAAAGGTATTAGTAAGGCAATTGATGGACGTTTGAAAACAAAAAAAATAAAAAATAAAAAAATATCATTTTCTTTTTTCTTTTTTCTTTTTTCTTTTTAATACGAATAATCGTCATGAGACCATGAATTATTTATAATTTATAATTTATAATTTTTTTAATGTGAATTTCAATCATTATTTGTGTGAATTTTCTTTTCAAATAAATTATTATCAATAAGGATTAAATTTTTAATGTGTTTAAGACATAATTAAAAGGAAGTATTTTGAGTAAATTATTGTTAAAGTTTGACTCATTTGCATTTGTGAAGTTAAGATATATGTTTTTTTTATTTTTTTTATTATTTCTTTGAGTTTAATATAGTAAAAAAAAATAATTAAAAAGAGTCATACGTAACTACTCATTTATTTTTTCTATTTCTTTTAACTAAAATTTCAATATTTTTACTTTTTATAAATTTCATAAGATTATTAGTAGAATTTAAAACTTTAATTATGTGACATTGTTAAACTTTAAGGTTATTTATATTTTGTCTTAATTTTTTTTTAGTACAATAGAAACTTAATGGCTTAGAATAGAAGGTAGATAATAATAAAAGATGGTGTACTAAATTGCAGTACAATTGGAACATTAACAGTATAAATTTTCAAATCTTAACAGTACAGTGAATTAATGATAGCTTTCTAATCAGGTAACTAAATATAATCATTTTTACCATATACTTTTCTTCATGAAGTTTCCAGCACAAAAAATAGATGTGCTCGGCCTCTTGGACAACTGAAGAATCATTTCTCTAATCATAGCAAATGCCTAAAAAACATCATGACCCACTTAGCTTTGGCGTTTGGTATCCTTGGACTTTGGTTACATTGCTTGTGTTTTACGAGACAAAGACTAAATATTAAAGCCGTGTGAATTAAAAAAAAATAAAACTGAAATGAATTTATTTTGTGAGGAGCAAATGATTTCTGAAATTAAGTATGAAGTTTGTTCTTTCTCATGTAGTATGATAATTGCGAGTCACTTTAATTGGATGAGTAATTTCTTTTATTTAAATTAACTCAATTCCATTTGTTATATCACCCTTTATTCCTTAATTCTAAAGAGAGAAAGAAAGAAATTAATTGATAAATTTTGATATTCAAGAAGTCATAAAATAAGAAAAAAATTATCAAAATATCAATTTTAATAAGTTATTCGTCAGTCAAATTAGTAATATTTTTATAAAAAAAAGTATAAAATAAAGATTGTTAATGAGAATAAGAGTAGAAGCCTTTGTTTAAAGTGTATATCTTTACTTATATAGAAAGATAAGGGTTATATTAAAATAATAATATATAATTAGATAGTTGAAAAGGATTATCAATTTCAACCAGCAACTGTCACATATCATAGATAGTTATGAATGATAATTGTATAATATCCTTGAATCTTCGAAAACAGTCCTAATTAAAATTGATTTTAGTTGCAGATGTTCAGACTTACATCAAATAGACACATATAAAATATTTTGGCTAATAGAACTAAGAAAATGTATAGAAATAGTTGAATGTTTTTGGGAGATGTAGATCGGGTTGGCTTTATCAATATGGAATTTGCTCCATCAATGGTGTCACAATTAGTGCAATTTGCTCAGCACAATATTATTGACCAAAGCCAGCCTTGCCAAAAGCCATTGAAGCAGGAAGGAGAGCTTATTGACAATACAAACCCTAAAACAAGAAAGTGATAAGGACAAGCAAGCATAGTTGTGCTATAAAACAAAGGAGAGAATCAAATGGGTTTGTCTAAGGCCACCTGCTATGATTGACAATAAATGTATAAACTCGCTTTCTATGATTTAACCCCACAATCATCCGACATATCTTTGTATTATTAGGCGACGTGGAATTGACCCTTATCTTGTCTATGATGCCTGCATTATTATATTAATGGTTTCCATCATCTTATCTTCTTATCCAACTCAAGCACCTCACTCACTTCATACAATGCTAAACCAATGCTATCATACAAATTCAAGTTTACTTTTTGTGATTCACAAACGTCTTCATTTATTCTTTCTTTTTCATGCAAGATTATAATTTCTCCGGTTTAAGCTGCGATTCATGGTGATTAGGGGCTATGTCCTCTAAATTTTATACATATTTATTTATAGAATAAAATTATTAAATTAATTAACTCTTCTACACATTCTCTCACCCTCTTTTTTATTGTCAATCAAAAATGAACATTTGTTGTTGATGTATTCGAATTATAAATCTGATTCACATTCAGATTCAATAAATATGAGCAATGCAAGACCGTGGAACTTATACATTGAATCTTGACTTGAGTTTGACGTGAAATGATAATGTGTTATAATAATTATTTTGCAGGTTTTTATTTTGTCGGCATCGTATGATTTGGCATGGAATCGACAACTAGTGTGCACTGATAATATACAAAGTACATCTTTCAACACGGAATCGTATTTGACCCAACGAAGCAGCCGATAGTCTTGGCTTTTTGTTTGCCTTTTATCATTTTACAGCTCAACGGCTAAAATCTTTTCTTCAACGGTCTGCAAGCACTCGTACATGATAGCATTTGGCCTATCTGAATAACTTGGCCTCCCCATCTCATATTCATGAAAGATTAGAATCTTGACAATGGCACTCTATTAGCTAACCTTATCACTCCTTATTAGTTGAAGTTCGCAGTGAGAATATTACTGTTATATTTGTCTCCACAACCCTAATATTTTGTAATTTTATTTTATAATAACAATATTTTTTGGGAGTGTTCATCAATCAATTAGACATCATAATTTCAATTAATCAAATTATTGAACATTTCTTAAATAATCAGTCAAAATCGATCAAAAACTTTCCTCTAATCAATACTAATCGATCAAATTGGATTAATGGTGGAACTAAAATGATGATGTTTCATTTAGCAGATATAAATTATTAATTGGTTTCGATTAAGATTAATTAAAACTTTCAAAATGAAATCTAATTATCACTTGAAAATTTATCAAATTTTTTCTCCAGTTTCATGTCGTTACACAAATTATCAACCCTAACCATAATTTCAATTGATGATCATAAACTTTCATTTAATCAATGCTAATTGATTGAATTGGTTAGAATTGGTTTTAGGCAATTACATGACCAGTAAATAGAATTTACTAATGTCAATTTTGGAGAGGGAGGAGCTGTCTAATTTGGAGTAATGACAAGATTGAAATGGTGTCATTTCATTTAATAGATACAAATTATAGATCAATTTCGATTAAGATCAATTAGAACTTTCAACACTGAGTTTAACCATAAGAAAATTGAATCTAATCATAACTTAAAAATTTATCAAACTTTTTTCTGCTTCATACTGTTACACAATATTAATCGACCCTAATCAACATTTTTTGAGTACTTTCAATTGATTAGGATCGATTTTAAAATTATTGATCACCTCTATTATTTTTTTTATAATTTTATTAATTGTAATATGACAATAATTATAATTTAAATTTATAATTGGGTGTAAATTAAGATAAAGAATATGCGGCATCTTATTTAAAGATTTAGATTAGACACATTTAATTTTGTGTGAAGCTCCACCTGTAACAAAGTGATGTCCAATAATTTAGCCAGGAACTTACCATCAAATGATGCCGTATCTTACACCTACCACAGGAAGTTTTTGGCAGATTAATTTAACTTCCTCAGGCAATAGTTAGCATAAGTATATTACGTATGGACCTGTTTGTGTAACAAAGTTTCCATGCCGACCATTCTTGTCACTTTTTTTTTTTCTCGAACTCTGCTGTCTGCATTATTGTATTTATTACCAATGTTTAAATCCATGTGGTTGCTTATGGGTAAGTTTCTCCAGCTTATTCCAGAATAATGATGTCTAAAATAGTGCTTATAGAATCGTTTTTAAACATTATGACCATAATTAAATATTGTGATTATAATTGTATTATAATCTGTAAAATTATAAATAAATATAAAAATATAATTATTATTATACAAAATAAAAAAAAACTTATAATTAAAATGTAATTCACAAAAGTGCACAACATTGTGGCTAAATTTGGAGAGAGCAAATTATTGAAACCTTGGATTTGTAAGAACTGTTAATCTGTTTTCCAGTGGACGACAAGTGGGAATTTCTTCTCCAAAGAAAGTACTACTAGGCCTATTGGCAGCCTACAACTTGAAGAAGTAAAGATGATCGTCGCTATAGAGAAAAAGATAGGAAGTTGTACACTATTTAATCTCAGAGATCAATAAGATCCTTCAGTAGAAGCCCAATAATGGAAGAAAAATGTTACTTGTACACGTATATTCTTTTTAAAAAAATCTAATTTTATTATTTATATTTGATTTAAGAGAATATAAATATAATTATAAATCATAAAATATGAGATTAATATATTCTAAAATTTTAATATATCTTTTTTACCTGTACTTTTAGATATACATATAGTAATATTTTAAATAATTAGTTTTGATTATTTACATAAAATAAGTGTGATTAGTTTGGGTTAAATTCTGATATATGTGTGAGATATCCAACAGGAAGGGAACATCACTAAAGTACTAAATTGCCTGGATATAATTACATAAGGCTAACTCTATATCTAGCAGCCTATCCTCTTCAGCAGACTTTTGTGGCTAAATTTCTCAGGCAACTCCATATTGTTTGTCCAGTTATAATTCAACAATAGAATTTAAAATCCTTTCCTTCTCACAGATCAAACGATGGAGGGTGATGAGTATATTCAAGCATCAGAAGAAAGTCAAGCAACTCAAAATCCAAGGAAGAAAAAGAGCAAGCTGGAAAACAGGAGGAGGTTTAGTGATGAACAGATTAGA
>JANHAO010008045.1:0-19625 GCA_026873985.1 Saraca asoca | reverse complement strand
TTTTCTTCTTTCAGACACTGTAATGAATGCTTCATGCATTGCTATATGTAAGCTTTTGATAATTAATGAGAATTTCTCTCTTTTCAGCCAATCGGCTGTGCTTTATTTTTTTGACTGCTCAACTCATTATGAGTAAGAGAAGGGGTCGCATGCAAGCTGCGCCCAAGAGATCTCGTTTAAGAAATGAGAGATACGACCACATGAGAGTCGTGGGAAATACACTTGCATGAAAGCTACGGGAAGTGATGATGTTTTTGTAACCACGAGGTAGGCTCAGAGGCCGTCTCTCCCTCAGGTTAGTTTGACGTAGTGAGGTGAAAACTGTTCACTATAGCAAGATTGTAAAGTGGTGCTATAACGATGTGAAAATTGTTCGCTGAAGTGCTGTAGCGAGATTGCAATGTAATGCTGTAGCGAGGTGAAAACCATTCACTGTAATGCTGTAGTGAGGTGAGAACCATTCGTTATAGCAAGATTGCAATGTAATGTTGTAGCGAGGTGAAAACCATTCACTGTAGTATTGTAGTGAGGTTACAATGTAATGTTGTAGCGAGGTGAAAACCATTCACTGTGATGTTGTAGTGAGGTAAGAACCATTCATTGTAACGAGATTGAAATGTAATGTTGTAGCGAGATGAAAACCATTCTCTGTAATGTTGTAACGAGGTGAGAACCATTCACTGTAGTACTGTAGCGAGATTGTAATGTAATGCTATAGCAAGGTGAAAACCATTCGCTGTGATACTGTAGCAAGGTGAGAACTATTCGCTGTAGCGAGATTGCAATGATGGAGCAAAAACTCTTTGTCTAGGCAACGCATGGCCAATCGACTATTTGTATTGATTCAAAACGCCATAATTGGTACAATCAATAATAAACGGGTGTTACAGGATCAAGATATGGTTCTGATGGAGGGCTCGGGCTTTTGGGTGATAACTCACTGAGCCTGCTGAGTGCGCTGCCCGGGTGGTCCTACCACGTAATCCTGCAGTCAACCCCTTCTGATGAGGCCTTCAATGGCGTTTTTTAGTGCATGGCACTCTGAGGTGGTGTGCCTAGCCTCATTGTGATAAGCGTAAAATCTGCTCTGGTCTCTGGACTTGGTGGGTACCCTCATTGGCCTAGGCCTTCCAAAGTCCTTGTTATGCCTTTCTGCGGCAAAGATTTTGTTCTGTGTGTCTGACAGGATGCTATAGCTCTCGAAGTGGCCTTCGGGTTGTTAAGGTTTTGCTTTCTTTGTGAGATGAGGAGTGAGGTTGTCTTGACTCTCGCTACCCCTCTTTTTACTCATGGTGGGACCACTATGGCCCGCTTTATGCTTAGGTTCCTCTATTCCGAGGGTTTCTTCCCATCTTATTTGCTTGGTTGCCCAATCGCAAAATTTGGCGAGGTCTCAAGCGGGGGACTTGTAGAGGCTTCTATACAACTTGTCATCTTTACGAAGTCCTACTAAGATAGCTGTTAGAAAATTTTCCTCCAAGGGATTCTCCACAGAGTTAGCCTCGTGCCTGAATCGGGTTACATAATCTTTGAGCGACTCGTCCTTGTACTGGAAAATCATCACAAGGTGGTAAGGAGGCACGAGTTGCTTCTTCAACGCTCAGTATTGGTCATCGAATTTCCTTTGGCATTCCTCCCAGCTGCCGACACTGTGCGCAGGGAGGTGCCTGAACCAAGCACGAGGCATTGCCCCTAGCGTGGTGGGGAAGATGTGGCACTTCACTAGGGAGTCAATCGTCTAAAGGTCCATTTGAGTATTGAATGCATCCAAGTGGTCGCTTGGGTCACTATTCCCGTTGTACAGTGGGATAGCAAGCACTTTGAGCTTCTGCAGGAGAGGTTGCTTCTCGATCTCTATGGAAAATGGTGAGGTTTTGTCATAGCGAGGTTGATTGCTTTGAGATTGTGGGTGCTCCTTTAGCTATTTCAGCCTCTCGAGAACCTCTTCCATTGCTAGACGCTGATCTTCGCACTAAGGGTTCAAGCTTTCCGCTCGCTGCGAGTCCCCCAGTCGCTAGCTATCATGATCGTCACGGACTTCTCTCTGAGCTTCCTCACGAAGCTACCGGAGTTATGCCATTACCTTTTCTTGTCTTTGAGCATTTTGTGCTTGTGCCTAAGCAAGCACCTTGACAGTCTTAGCCAACTCTCTGACTGTGTTTCTGAGTGCCGATCAGGACTGATCAGGCGTTTGTGCCTTTTGTGCTTCAGGCGCAATGGTGTGTTGCTGAGAAATTGGAACTGTAGAACTCTGAGTTGTTCTCCCTCTGGCCATTATCACACTGCAATGGAAACTTTAGAAAGCAGATGATCCTCACAAATGGCCCCAAAATGTTGACAATAAAATTTGGTTCGTATGGAGGACTCGAACTTCAGCCAACAGGAAGGAGTTCTAGGACTCAATGCTACTTTTGAAGTGTAGAAGAGAAAGGACCAAGAGGAAGAAGGAAAAGAGAGATGACATGTTTAACATGGTTCGGCTAAATCTGGACAGTACCGGACCCTATGTCCAAGGCAGAGCTTTTATCGATATATTGAAAGTAATTTACAGAATTTCTACTTATCGAGTTCGACCTTTTTTCTTCTAACAATGCAATCCTATTTATAGAGCAAGGAGGAGTTACATGCATTAATTACAAGCTACAGTTGTGTTACATCAAGCTATAAATGAGAAAAAGTAGCAAAGAGGCTACAATTCGGCTACTGCAGAATATAGGCTATGGGGTGGGCCTCCCTTGGTTGGCGGTAGGCCTGAACCTGTTGGCATCCAATGCTTGGAGTTATCGAGCCAAGCAAGATACTTAGGCATCCTGAGTGGGAATCCTTAGCTCGAGGGTGTCATTGAGACTACTGTGGCGAGCTCGGTATTGCTACGAGCCTTGTGGCTTCCTCATTGTCTCACTGTGTCGCTACCTCGTTATGGATGAGGTGAGGCCAGCTTCAGGAAGGATACCGAGGTTACCTCGCTGTGCCACTCTTTGGTGGACGAAACGAGGCCTTCCAAAAGCTCCCCGTCGAAGCGAGGAACTTGGTCTTGGTCGCGCTCGGGGACTCATCCTTGCGAGGCCACTTCTTGTATATAACAAGAGCCAAAACTCTGATACCAACTGTCAAGTCCCTAGGAGAGTGGTAGGTAAAAATATTATAAAATCTAAGTATGTAGAATCTAAATGGATCTTGCCCTTTTCTCGTTGGAGAATTGCATATGTCTTTGTTTTATTTTGATCTTTTCTTTTAATGTAGTAAACGAAAGATTAATAATGAGTAATGTGAAGTTAACAAATATTAAAGATTAATAACAGAAAAAGTAAAGTGTAGAAATAGAAAAGAAAATTAAGACACAAATTTTTAAAGTTATTCAACTTGAATTGAAACCACAATTCAAGTCTACTTCACTTGATCTTTCTTAACTGAAAGACCTCTTAAATTAAAACAAAAACTATCAAGATTGACAAGCTCCTGAAATGCTAGTCTTTACAACAAACACACAAGAATTTATCAGGTCTCTTGCTAATCTAGAAGAATTGGGGATAGGCTTTTCTAAACCTAATATAAAAACACAAGATTTGTAGGTTCTTGCTAACCTATACAGGATTTCTAAATTCCTAGAAATCTCAAAAGATGAAAATAAGAAAGAAGTAAGAAATTCAATACCAATGTTTAAGATGAAAATCTCAAACAAACCAAGATAGCCTTAGATAATCTTGATCCAGAAAGCTTGAGTGATTTCTCAAAAAATAGAATGAGGTAGAGAGAAAATCATATTAAGCTCTTTTTCAAAATGATTTCGGACTAAAACTTGAAAGATTGTAGAAAGATGATAATTGTTCTGGTGAAAAAACATTTTTATAGTAGAGAAAGTTAGGTGGTTATAACTACCGTAATAGTTTGTAACAAAATAACTGATTTTCCATTGTTACATTGAAGTGACATCAATTATGGTCTATTATTTAACTAATACATTGATGTGTAATCGATGTACAATCTGTTGTACACAATCTTCACATCGATTATAGCATCAAAGTAATGATTTTTCAAAACTATCGGTAACAAAATTTGTACTTCATGCATCGGTGTGACTTCAATTGATATATGAACTTTTCATAAGTTCTTTTACGCATCAAAGTGACTCCGATTTATGATATGAAAAACTTTTTTATAAAAATATGTTTTTCCTCAAATGATTTTTCTACCTCATTATTTTAGATAAAAAGATCTGGTTCAAAGATCAACTAAGTTTATTTACAAGAGATAAAAAATAAATCCTAAAAGCTAGTATAAAACTAGTCTTGATTCTTTTGCATAATAACTGTATGTATTTAAAAAGAATCTAACAATCTCCTCCTTGATATCTTTAAAAAAAACCTAAAAGCAAAAATAAAAATCAGTAACAAGTAATAATAACATATCAAGTAATAATGACTAAAAACTGTTTTTCAATATAAGTAAACAGAAATGACTAAAAAAATTTTTTCAATATAACCAAATAGAGATGACTAAAAATTGTTTTTCAATATAATCGAATAGAAATGACTAAAAATTATTTTTCAACATCAATACTGAGAAGTGCAAATGACTTAGACTTACAAAGTCTAACAAAGAGAATGGCCCTACTAGCCCTATCACCATCCTAAGCTATCATAAACTTGTCAATCCTCATCTTCCACATAAAAGGTATCGCATATTTGCTCTACCTTGTCCTCTAAGGCATTCAAGTTATTCTTGATATAGCCTAGACACTGGTTTATGTTAGTGCTCATGGACTACATGAGCTAGTATAACTTATCAAATTGTATGGCCCACTAGCTATGACTCAAGGTGTGACCTCTTTAGCCTGGTCCTAGTGGAAAGATCTAGGGCTAGGTTAGCCTACTTTATATGACTACACCACCCAACTCTTCCTTAATCTCATCCATGGGCTACTTCTATTGTCTATCCCATAGAAGTCTAGCACTTGGGAGCCACTCACCCATACTAACTCATACCAAAATTTCCTAAGCATATTGGGAGACATTGGCTCCACAAAATTCACTTCAAATAGTCCAAAGTTGCACCCATGGTGTTGAAGGATCTTGCTAATGATTGACCCTTATTGTAGAAAGCCCTAGGATAGACTTTATGTCATTACCAACATATGGCCCATCACAATGTGGAGAAGGTCATACGGTTGTCTAGCTTGGAGATGGGATAGCATGTGCATGTTTGTATATGTGAGCCCGAATATGTGCCCTTATGTGGTAAGATAATATGGAATATGAAGTTATAGAGTGCACAAGAAATCAAATAGATATCAAGGATAGCTGGCCTACTTCAACCCTCTACAACTTGGTTGTTAGTGACCTAACTCAATTATTGCCCAATGCTCAGCTATCCATGGGTGTTCCAGTTGCTGACTTGCTAGATGGTGATATTGACGATAGAACACTCGAACATGTTCCAAAGCATAGTGAAGTGATGGTTATCCTCCTATTGTGTACATAGGTCAGTAGCACCTAACGATCATTGGATACCCTACATAAGTTAGCATAGAAGTATCTCATTGGTTCCACATAGTAAGTCACAGTGCAGGCCATGAATTGCAACCATTGTTGTTGCTCTAATAGCTGCAACACCCAATATGTATGAAAGAAATCATAAGTGCTCGGGCTAAGGTACTTGCCCACTAATGCATCCCTAACTTCTATGGTTTGCTCAAACCTATCTATAGCGTGAATATCCATGAATAGTGTAGGGTTATATATTGCTACAGGTTGCTCCTCATACATGCTATTGAAGGCTTGGGATTTTGGCAAGGCTTAGCCAGGCTTAGGACTTTAAAAGAGGGAGATCAAGGAACTTTTGGGAGAGAGCTTGAGCGAGGATGTAAGTTAATGAGGAAAATGAGGGGGAAGACTTTTATATTGCCTAATCCTAGGCTTTGACTTGCCTAGAGTTTTTTTTTTTAACTTTTTCTTTCCTCATTCTCTCACTCACACTCAAGGGTATTTTTGTCTAAATTTTTCCTTCCATTTAGGTTTAGGGGTATTTTCATCCTTTTGGCTTAATTTACCATCATAAATCTAACATTGTCATCTTCTCATTTCTTCTTGGAGCCCTATCACTATTGGCTTCCCTTCTTCCTATGGGAGTAAGTCCATCATCAATACCTCTTGTCCATTTAGGGATAAAAATGTTATTATCGCTCATTCCTTTTTTGAGGTAAATAGGTACTTATCACTTCTTATTTGGGAAAGGATAATTTTGTGCTTATGGCTCTTTTACTCATTCGAGTGTAGAACCTTCTTCATTGACCCTTCTTCCTTCAAGGGTAATCTTGCCATTGTTGTTCATGTAGATCCATCATAATTATTTCTGCCTTTCATTAAAGGATGTTTTCATCATCATACGATTTCCCCTACTCATTTGAGGGCATAAACATCATCCTATAATTTCTAAGCAGTCTACACTATAGTATATTACTATTCTTTTCTAATTCTATTACATAGGCTTGATTAATTTTTAGTTGCTAGATTAATGGATTCCCTAAAAATGATAGGTGCTCCCAGGTGCATTCGATCATTCCCAGTATCCACTAACCCTAACATGCCATGTTGGACAAAAACTATTGCTCGCATACTAATTAGTTGCACCCTCAATTTTGAGAACGTGATTGGCACGAATTATTAGGTGGTGGCCTGCAAACCCATGAGCATTTTATTTGCATAAAACCTTTACATTTTGGAAATCATGAAAAATAATCATAAAAATACATTTGCACACGTTTAATTTAAAATCTATGATGTGCAATTTTTAATAAAAATCATTTTCATGAAATATTTCTTTGAATTTTGAAAATAAATAGAATCCTTTCATAAATCAGAAAACATAAAACCATTGGACCTTTGCCTCACTGAGTGAACAAAATCACTAAAAATAATTAAAGGGACCATTTACTTGATAACATGCACACATAACATGAGGATTTTCCTTCAATTGAGATATTTCTCAAGAATTCCAATAACCTAACAATGTTAATAGAATGGTTGAGTACAACCCCGAATACTTAGTAAGTGGAAAATTCTCAATCCAACTTTGGGTTGAAATCATTTTGGCTATACAATCATTTATATCATGTATCATAGAATATTATATACACACACATACGATCATTCACATGCAACATGACCAATGCTTAAACTTGGAGTCTTTCTTTCTCTCTTATCTTGTATTAGTTCATTTATTCACAATAAACTATCTTAAGCATAACCAATCTGAACAGTGGCTATCACAAGGTAGCAAGAGGTGGACCATAAGGTTAACCAAGCATAATACAGAGAAAGGTGACTACTATAACAGTCAACTGTAGGATCCATAGACCAACCATATCATGTATTCGTCAACATGTGCCTTTAGGGGACAACGATGATGATCTTTTTTGAGAAATTCTTGTTTATTGGAGCCACCACCATAAATAGAGTTTAACTTTAACAATACTTTCAAGATAGATTAAGAATAGATTGAATCCCACAATAATCTATTTTATTCTAACTGAGCGCTACAACGAATTCCTAATTACATCATTTGTTTTATTTTTTTATTTATCTTCTTTTCTAAATACATTATATATATAAGAAAAAAAGGCATTATACCTTTAAAATATATTTTAGTTATTTTTATTTAAAAAATTATTTTTTAAAATAATGCTTTTTAGGTAGGTTAAAGGGAGTTAAATCCCACAATAGCCTATTTTGTTCTAATTGAGTGTTGGATTCATTTTCTAATTGAAGAAATACATTGAAAAGGAGCCATTGGACCTCTAATGGATAAATTATCTTCCCGTGTGTATGTGTATATTGAATATTAAATATATATATATATATATACAAACTAATAAAAGTATATATATTAAATACAAATCATCCAAATAAAATATAATATTAGACATAATCATCTAAGAAGAAAAAAAGAAGGGAGAAGATAAGATACCCTTGCAGCTCATTTATCTTGCAACTGTTCATCCAAGCCTCTAGAACCTTTTGCAGCCCTGAGCTACTCATTCAAATATTCATTTTCATGTTTATAATGAACAAATAAATTCAAATTTCTTAAAATAAAACATATGTAATAGATAAAAAAAAAATGTCATATTAGAATAATTTAAAAAAACAACAAAACAAAAAAAAATTATTGAAATATTTTATCTAAACACTTGCATTTTTAATATCCTAAAATCTAAAATAAAAGCATTCATATGAGCAAACTGAATAACGACATAATTGAAATTCTGCATATGAAATTGAATTCAAATTATCAATCAAAAGAACCTAGCATCGAGCACTTCAACAAATAATTTTGTTAATTGCAAAGAAGCAGGAAGCAAATAATTCATTTGGATACAATTACATATAAAATAATGTTTGAGACTAAAATCAGTAGGCTTAATATGCATAAAAAAGGACATAAAAAATAAACAAACAAAATTAGCATCTCTTTTTATTAATTTATTCATATGAGCAAATTATCAAACAATATAAGTGAATTTCATAAACCAACCGAGGAACTAAGCGAATCCAAATTTTCACAACTCCATGCATAAGAATAGATAGAACAATCTTGAAAAAAAAAAGAAACAAAATAAATTCTAAACAAATAACATTTTCATAGCATAAATTCATAATAATTCAAATTAGAAGAACAGCATCAATGCATTTCACAAACACAAACAGAAATCAAACGTTCAGTTTTTCACAACATCTCCATGTGTATCAAGAATGGACAAGCAAATTATCAAATAGGCTTTGTGCATTTCACATATACAAATGGAATCGAAATATCCAAATTTTCACAACATCTCTGTGGGCATAAAAATTAGAACTGAGTGATAGCAAACAAAATAAAAAAATTTGATTAAATAAGGTTTTTATAATATAAGCTCATCATAAATCCAACAAGAAGAACAACATGGATAAATCTTGAACACAAAATAACACACAAACCGATTCAAAATGACAATTAAACCTTTTACTCTTCTTGCTGAAGTTCTGATAATGCGGCTATGCAGCGTATATCTTTGATATAACGCGGTCATGGGGCATTGCGGCTCTTCGACGGCGACAATGATCCTTCAGCAAGTGGCAGGAGCACGTACAACAGCGCTATGATGGTGGTGAAGGTGCTCTCTTCCAATCTCTCAACCTCTGTTCTGCTTCTATTTTAGTTTTTTTAATTTTTTTCTTTTTCTGTAGCCTCACACTCCCGTTTTCTTTTTCATTTCTTCTTCATATATCTTCTTATCCTTCCTCATTATTTTTTTATTTTTGCTCCTATGGCTCCAATCCCTCTTCTTTTTATACATTCAGTTCCTTTTTTTTGGTCTCTCCTTTTCTCTTTCTTTTTACTTCCCTGCCCACTTTTCCTTATGGTCGTCCATGAGTGAGGTCGCAAGGCTGAGTGAGAACCAAAAGTGGGATGCCATATTTTGGAATGTTCAAACTACCATTTTAGAATCTGATTTAGTGGTTATGACTGAGTCTGATAAAATAACACTAATTGATGTCATATAAAAGGAAAAAAAAAAAGGAGAAAAAGAATAAGATTAATGTAAAAAGGAAGGAAAATAAAACAAAACAAGTAACTTTTGAAATAAAAAAAAAGGAAGGAAAATAAATGAGACAAAAAAATTCAAATTTAAAAATAATAAAGATAAGAAATTAGAATCGGATCATTTTTATATATTTTTTAAACTCATATATTTTGCAATTTAAAAGGAAAAGAAAAATAAAATTAATTAGTGCATTCAAAACTAAAAAAAATGAAAAATTCAAATCAACACAAAATTAAAACAAGAAATAGAAATAATTTATATATTTTTTGCACTAAGAAAAAGAAATAAAGTTAAAATAATTTTTATTTTTTTCACTTTCATTTTTTTGAATTACATATAAATTAAACATTTTTAAAACAAAACTTTATTGATTAATTATGGAAAAGACATGTCTTTTAATTTTTCAAATTTGATTTTTATTTTCAAATGCATTAAATGATTGAAGGTGACCTAGTAAAAAATATAGTGTTCAAAATAAAATAAGGGTGTGTTTGGGGGACACATGATAATACAGTACAGGATAGGTTAAGCAAACATGATAGTTGATGGGTGTCAAAACTAGTAAAAATAAAAAGCTGAACTATCCAAGATTGTATTAGGATGAGTCCAGGTTGATCTAGAGGGACTAGTAATTAATCTAGAGTATTAAAGTAAAAGGTAGGGGATTTGATGACTAATTACTTAAAATTTGAAATTAAATAATTGGTATAAATATAAACAAGAGAATTAAATGGATAAGAGGAACTCTATATGGAAAAGCCTCAATTCAAGGGACTCTTGAATTCAATTTAGTTACCAATCATAGACACAAAAGATTCTTTCACTCTTTGACTGCTTAGCCAAGAATCAAATTAGGCCTAACACCTAAATCAATTGTTGCTAATTTCCTTCTAATTTCGCTAATTGAGCCCAACACCTAAATTAACCCCTATTATTAAATTGATCAAAGCCGAGCACCGCAATCAACTCAACAATAGCGTTAAGATCTTGAAAATACCAAGACTAATTAATAACTTACCCCAGTAGCAAATTCATTAATCAGCCTATGTTTCTCCAGGACAATTGACCCACACTAGCACATAATCAAAAACTCTAGTACTACTCAAGGCAAACAATCGTAAACAACATTAATTATAGAAGTTTAACTTATAGTTGATTCTAATGAATAATCAATTAATGAGCCCATTAATCAATCATCCAATGCAATCAAATGAATTAAATCAGAGAAACAAAGAAATCAAATTGGGAATAAATCAACAATAGAAACAAGTCTCACAATTAACAAGATAATTGAAGCAAATTTTCGCTTAGATTGAATAAAAGGTTTAGCTACACATTATAAGAAAATTACAAACAAAAATGAAAGAAAAGAGAAGACCTAAAAGTTGTTAGTGTTCTTGCCCTAGGAGAGCTACTTCTTTTTACAAAATTAGAGAAAAAGAAAAGAATGTAAAAGAATGAATAACTTAGGTCCTAGCTAGTTTTTTTATGACTTAGGCTATTGACTTGGGCTAGAAGAAGGTACAATTAAATGAGGGTCTCTCCATAGAAGTTGTAGCTACCCTCTTAGCAATCCAATGGCTCTAACCTTGCTAAAAAAATTTAATTTCTAATTCAACTTATGGGCTAAAAACTAAAATAGTCTTGTAGAGCAGTCCAACTTATAACAGAATTCTTCACTTCAACTCACAGCCCTAAACTTAATCAAACCAATGTAGTTTTACTTTAAACCCTACATGAAAGTTGTGGAGGTGGATCTCAGCTATCCAACAGCCTTAGTGTTGCACCAAATTAAGATATGGAGCTCCAAATATGGTCAAAATACTAAGACTTATTCTGGGTCAATAGGTCAAGACTCTATTTCTATTTTGAGCTAAATTTGACCCTTTTAATAACTAAATTGGGCTTAGTACTCTTCATAACATCTACAAAGAATCCTCTTAGCTTTCCAAAGACATAAGAATCACCCAAAACCAAAGTCCAAAACTCTAAGTACACTTAAAAACCTAAAATTGTGCCAAATTGCCAAATTAATCCAATTTGGTTCCAAAACTAGCCAAATTAAGAAATCAATCACAAGTATCCAATTTAGCATAAAAACATGACAAAAGACTAAGTAGAGAAAGGATATAAAATACATATAAATTGTATTCATCAAATTCCTCTATACTTAGCTCTTGCACATCCTCAAGCAAAACACCAAAATTAAATCAAAATAGACCCAAAACAAAAATTCTAACACTAACCTTTTCAACAATGGTGAGAATGCAAAACTAAAAGCAAGGAAACAACAAAAATTTTAGGGCATATAGCACATCATGAAGCAACATTCTTGACAACTTAAAATCTAAAATTAACTTGCAAAATAATTTCATTCAAAAGGAAAGTATATCAAATTGGTAGACCTTCGCAAGATAAGCTCCCAACTTGCTCTCTTAGTATTTAAGATAGGCTAGTATTTCACTCAATTTCGATCAATGAAAATGCATTACCATAAGCTTACTCATTATCTAATCTCCACACTCAAATCACATGCATAACACAAATCAAAAGGACTTCTAAACAGTTGTAAAGTGTCCAAGGGAAAAGGGAAGGAAATGAATTATAAGGATATGGAAGTACAAAACTAAAAGGAGTAATAGAGCATTGTGACATAGATTCAAACAAGCAAAAAAGCAATTAAAATTGGAATCTACATCACAAATTTTCACATTTATCACTTCTCTTTTTCTCTTTCTTTTTCTTTACTTTTTCACTTTTTTTTATTTCAAGCTCATTCTTTTTGAAAATTTTCTTTTTCTTGTTTTCTCTCTCTTTAATTGCATTAAGCTTTTTTTTTCGCTTTTTATTCTTTCTTTTTCATTTGTTTCTTCTTTTCTTTTTTCTTGACTATTGTAACGAATCATACCATTTTACAAAACAATTAACACACCCCCACTCTTGCTCAAGAACCCATCCTACTAATGAATTAAATGTTCTACTAATCCCAAAGGTTAGGAAAAGATAAATACATTCAAGGCTTGGCTTTGAAATGGGTAATATAACAAGAAAAAAAAAGGTCAATTTGATTCAAAAGAGCTTAACAATATTACATTGCAAGGTTAGCTAAAAGGGCAAAAGTGGCTCAATCAAAGAACACCTTAATCATATTCATGCATGCATATGCCAATGTAATCTTAAAAAGATTCAAAGAAAGTTTTATAGCAACAATTTCATGAAAGAAATCACACACAAGAAAAAAGAGGAACATGATAAAAATGATAAAAAAAAAAAAACAAGCTCAAAATCTCACAGGTCATATGTCTACCAAAATCAATCTACAAACATTTCAAACTTTATTACTATGCTAATCAAATTCAAGGATCAAAAGGCAAGATAATTTATTCAATCATGTTATGAAACCATCAAAATCAATTGCAACCTATTCAAAGCCTAAACAAACTCATCATAAAGCACCTAAATGAACAAAAATAAACACAAACAAAAGAATCCTAAAGTCTTCATCCACACTTAAATTTTATATTATCCTCAATGTAAGCACAAAATCATCAATAAATCATGGACATATAAAATAAAAGAGAGAGAGAGAGGATGAAAAACAAATGTTAGGGTTGCCTCCCAAGAAGCAACTTTATTTAATGTCATTGGTTCGATGGTTCATTTTTGTTCTCTCTCAATCAGGATCATCTGAATAAACTAGCTCTCCTAGCTTAACTTCCTCTTCTACATGCTCTTAGAAACCTTCTAAGAAGGCTTGAGCCTATACCCATTGACCTTGAACATCTTGTCCACTGCTAAACTCTTTATCTCAATTGCACCATAAGAAAACAAATTAGTAACAACAATGGGTCCAATCCAAGGAGAGCGCAACTTGCTAGGCCCTAATTGAAGTCATGAATTGTAAAGTTGAACTTTTTTCCCCATTAGGATTGCTTCCTAGTAACCATCTTGTAATGAAATGCCTTAATCTTTTCCTTGCACATCTATGAATTCTCATAGGCTGAGTAGAATCACCTCCAATTCCTATAATTGCAACTTCCTTTGCTTTCTTGCTTCATCCATGCCTATGTTACAACTTTACACTACCCAAAAAGCAATATGTTGAAGCTCTACTAGAAGATGACATACTTTCCCAAAAACACATTTGTAAAGAAACATTCCAATGGGTGTTTTGTATACTATCCTATATGCCCATAATTCACCATCAAGTCTAAGGCTTCAATCCTTCCTACTTGGCTTCACTATTTTCTGTAAGATGGACTTAATTTCCCTATTAGATATTTCAGCTTGTCCATTTATCTAATGGTAATATGGTGTAAAAGTCTTATGAAAAACTCCATATTTCCTCAACAAAGCCTCAATTATTTTATTGTAGATATGGGTACCTTGATCACTCACTAAAGCTTTTGCAATTCCAAACCTATTGAAAATGTTATTCTTGATAAAACCTACAACAACCTTGGAATCATTAGTCCTAGTGGTTTTTGCTTTCACCCACTTTGAAACATAATCAACAACAAGCAAGATATAAAGGAAACAACAAAATGAAGAGAATGGTCCCATGAAATCAATGCCTCATATATAAAAAATCACACAAACAAGAATAAAGGTTAGCATCATTTCATTTCTATGAGTCAAATTATTTGTTCTTTGACATTGCTCATACCATTTGTAAAACATATAAGAATCATGAAATAAAGCAAGCCAATAGAAACCACAATCTAACACTTTCCTAGTTATTCTTTTGGATCCAAAATGTCCACCATAGGCACAAGCATGACAAAAAGAAATGATAGATTGAAATTTAAAGTCAGGCACACATCTCCTAATAATTCAATTAGAGCAATACTTCCACAAGTAAGGATCATCCCACACACAATACTTAGCATCACTTTTCAACTTATCTTTCTTGGCTCTACTCAAATCATCAAGTAAAGTCTTAGCAATTAAGTAATTCAGCAAATTAACATACCAAGGAACATTACCTTGCTCATCAGGGAAAGAGTCTTGTAATGGCAATGGATCCTCTTCTTTTATCAATCTACTCAAATGATCTGCCACTAGGTTTTTAGCTCCTTTCTTCTCCTTAATCTAAAGGGCAAACTCTTGCAACAACATAATTAATCTGATGAGCCTTGGTTTTGCATCTTTCTTAGAGAGTAAATGCTTCAAAACTACATGGTTAGAAAACACAACCTTAGACCCAAGCAAATAAGAACAAAATTTTTTTAAAGCAAACAATATAGTTAAAAGTTCTTTTTTCTATTGTGGAGTAATTGCATTAGGCTGAATCAAGAGTCCTAGAAGCATAATGGATCACACAAGCTTGCTTGCCAACCTATTTCCCCAAAATCACTTGCAAAGCATAGTTGCTATCATCTCACATTATCTCAAATGGAAACTCCCAATTAGGAGGCTAAATGATGGGAGTTGATGTCAACACAGCCTAGAACTTATCAAAAGCCTCTTTGCATGCTTGGATGAACTCAAATGGGACCTCTTTTTGCAATAGTTTGGAAAAGGTTAATGCTATTTTGGAGAAATATTTGATAAACCACAATAAAAACCTATATGGCCAAGAAAGGAACTTACTTTTCACACAAATGTGGGCTAGGGTAAGCTCATAATCAAATTAGCTTTTGCTTTATCTACTTTAATGCCTCTACTTTACACCAAATGCCCTAAAATTATTCCTTACTCAATCGTGAAATAATTTTTTTTTTTAAATTTAGAATAAGATTTTCCCTATGCAACACTTAAGCATATGGGTCAAGTTCTTTAAGCATGCATCGAATGAATCACCATAAATAGTAAAATCACCCATGAAGACCTCTATGTAATTCTTAAGAAAATTTCAGAATACCATGCACCTCTAAGAAGTAATAGGTGCATTGCAAAGTCCAAAAGGAAAAGGCCATCCTCTAAATTTTCTAAGAAATACTTACCATGCATGTATGAAAAGTAACAGGTGCATTGCAAAGTCCAAAGGGCATCTTCCTGAAGCAAACATGCGAAAGGGGCAAGTGAACTTTTCTTGGTCCTCTAGTGCAATGACAATCTAAAAGTAGCCTGTGTAACTATTAAGGAAGCAATAATAGGATTTGCTACCTAAGCATTCAAGCATCTGATCAATGAAGGACAGAGGGTAGTGATCTTTTTTGGTTAATACATTGAGCATGATAGTTTATGAACACCTATCAACCATTTTGAATTCTGGTTAGGAGAAGTTCATCATCATGATTTTTTCACCATAATGATCCCAGTTTTCTTTGGTACCACTTGAACTAGCCTAACCCATTTGCTATTCAAAATTAGGTCAATGATTCTAGCCTCCAAGGTTTCTACTCTCAAGGTAAGCATGAGACCTATTTGCTAATTGAATGATAACACCAGTTTCTTTCAAAGGTCTCAAATTCAGAGAGCATAAGGCATGACATTTATGGATGTTTATCATGGCATGATCAAATCTGGTTTCACCAATTGCACATGGAATGGTAGAGGTACCTAGATCCTTGAATTTTTTAGGTATTTTTCTTTGAATGGCAATAAAAACAATTTCCCCTACACTTATTTTTCATTACCTTTTAGTTTCCTTCTGGTGGTGCACAGCTCCTTGGAGAACTTTGCATACCTTGGAATCTAGTTGATCACATCAAGCAAAGGTATATTAAATTCTACCTATCTAAAAGTCACTAGGATGTCTCTCTTTTGATCTTTTTTTCTATGCCTCACCAATCAACTAGGGAATAGAGGGGAGGATTGACTGAAACTGGTTAAGAATTATCATTTTATTTTGCACCTTTTGCCTTTTTTTTGCTCGAAACTACTTTTGTCTATTCAATTTTAGTTTCTACTTCTTTGCCACTCCTCAGCAGTATTGCATGTGTATATTCATTCGGGTTTAGAATTGTTTAAAAGGGTAACTTGCCTAAATCTTGAGCCTCCAAATTGCTCACTTTGGTTTCTAAGTTCTAAAATTTGGCATTAATTTCTTGCTAAAATTGCAATATTCTACCCTTTGTTCTTATTAAAACTAGAGCATGCTAGCTTTTTGGTCCTGGTAAAGCTACAAAAAGTTAACTCTTATTTGTTATTAGAACTCGAAGTTGTTTTAGGCCATAGTTTGAATCAAATCTTCAATGGTTTTGCTAGAAGGTGGATTCTATTCTACTACTTGGCTTGGACTGGAGGCTAAAACAGAGTTTAGTGTCCAGCCTGATTTCCATATCTCAAGTTAGGATGGTTTCTTTAACAAATTATATGAATTGGGGTATGGATTATATGTTTTCTATGGTTGTACTGGAAAAGTTTTTTTTTTTTTTTGCTGGTAATCCTCCCATAGTTTAGACTTGCTAGAATGGCTCATCTTTTTGGAAGTTTAGACAAGCCTTAATATTATGTGTAAAGACAGAGCAAAGCCCACACACTTTTCCTTCTTGTGTTTGTCCCATGGCCTATTGAAATATTAATATTAAGGCTATTATCTGTCTCTCAAGATTGGAAATATGCACCTCATTGACTTTCTTCACAACGTAGTCCATCCTAGTTCCAAACTATTGTGAGGTGGCTAGCATGTTTGCTATCAAACTTCTACTGCTAGGGTGTTATCTACTAAAGCTCATCCACTTACAGCATCAATCATACTTTTGTCTATTGCCAAAAGTCTTTCATACAAATACTAGAGCAAGAGTTGATCACTAAATGGTGGTGTGGATAACTAGCACACAGCTTCTTGAATCTTTCCTAGAATTCATATAAAGTTTCCCCCGTTACATTGTCTAATGCTACAAATTTCTTTTCTAATTTAAGTAACTCTTGAGGTGGGGAAACATTTCTCCAAGAAAAGCCTCTTCATTTCATGCTAGGTAGTTATAAAGCCAAAAGGTAGGTAAGTAGGTAGATAGTATAATCAGTCCTTAAATAAATCAGCTAATGAAAAGGGGAAGGCTTTTAGTTTAATCTACTCCTCTGAAATTCCTTGAGGCTTTATGGTGGAATAGACAACATGAAACTCTATGAGATGCTTATAAGGATCTTCTCCAGCCAAGACATGAAAGGTATGTCACAAGTGTATTAGGCCATATTTTAGCAGGGTAGTCAATGTACAATGGCTATTGCCACAAGTCTAAAATAGCCAACTTCTTCAAGGTTCTATAATGGAAAGTCATATTCTCCAAGCTAATATCATAGGATGAATGATTAAAGAACAGGTCAATAGTTATGCTAATTCCAAGGTGAAAAAGTGTGGTTGATCTCTCTTCTCTAATTCTGCAAGGTTCTTTCAATTTTTGGATCAAATATCAGCTCAAAATGGTGAGTAGATCGAGTCATGCACAAAAAGACTTACTAGGAAAACAAAAATAGAAAGAACAAAAATGAAAAAAAATTGACAAAATAATGCAAAAAAAATACTAAAAATATTATAAAAAAAACCTATTAAAAGATGCAATTTTTCAAAAATAGGTGGGGGTCTGTGACAAAGCCTAGATTTTGATCAAGAGGCCAAAATCTACTAGCTTACCAAATTTCAGCTCCAAATTCCACAGAAAATTTTACAATCAGCCCTTACTAGAAGCACATACAAACTAGTAAAACTATGCACAAAAGGGGTGAAAGCAAAGGAAAATAAAAAGAATTTAAAGCTTACTCTTAATATCAATCTTAAATATTAAGGTTTACTAGAAACAAAAGAATTAATCAAGCCAGTCTCTGGCAATAGTGCCAAAATTTCATGAAATTCCATCGTTTAATAGATTTTTTCAATTGTTTAGTATTTTTTTCATTATTTTGTCGATTTTCTTATTTTCAATCCTTTTGGTTTTTTGTTTTCCAGATAAATCTTTTGGTGAATGACTCAACCCTCTCATTATTCAAAGCTAATATATGACCCAAAAAATAAGAGAACCTTGCAAAATTTGAGAAGAGATTAGGCATCATTCTAGACCCCTTCAGGCTTCTATATAATCATTTGACCAAATAGTTTCTTCCCCTAGAATTGGCATAGTTGTTACATTCGAGTCAGTGATTGATCATAGACATAAGAGTTTCATTCCCTCTTTGACCACTTAGCCAAGAATCAAATTAAACCCAACAACCCTCTAATTTTGTTAACTGAGCATAGCATTCAATCAACTCAATAATAGAATTAGAAGTAGAAAAGGCCAAGACTAATTAAGAAACTCACCCCAACAATAAATTCATCAATCACCCTAAATTTCTCTAAGATAATTGACCCACACTAGTGTACAATCAAAAACCCTACTATTACTCAAACTAGACAACCACACACAACTTCAATTGCAAAAGTTTAGCTAGCATTTAACCACAATAGACAATTAATTAACTAGCCATCTTAATTAATCTTCCAAATCAAGTAATGGAATTAAATTAGAGAAATAAGAAAATCAAATTAGGAACAAATGAACAATAGAAATAGGTCTCACAATCAACGAGATAATTAAAGCAAAATTTTCCTTAGATTGAAAGAAAAGATTAAGTACATATTACAAAAGAAATAAAAATAAAAGAAAAAATAAGACCTAAAATAGACTAGTGTTTTTACCTAGGAGAGCTCCTTCTTTATTATAAAAGTGAGATAAAATAAAAGGGTTTTTAAATAACTACTGAATTCATGTTTTTATACTATACCTATCCTCTCACTTTGGCGATTGATTGGGGTTAGATTGAGGCACAATTAGACCTGGGTCTCTGATGTGTTGTTTTCCGCAATTGCACGGTATAATTGTAGTAGATTTTGATGAATACAGGTCGACTCCCACGGGATCTTGTTATCAATTACCAAGGTTTGCAATTTAAGTTGACTAAATCAAATAAGAATCTTAGAAGTAATAAAGAGATTGAATGAAAGAGCAGCAAGTAAATAATAAGCAAAATGCAATTCTAAAAAGCCTAGGATTGAGTTTTCACCACACTTATGACCTTTAATAATTAACTGAGATCTTTCCTATTATGATTACTTGATTAATTGAGGATAGTTTAGCCTAAATTAATTACTAGCCTCTTTCAAGGTCTAATAATAGTA
>JANHAO010008044.1:0-19633 GCA_026873985.1 Saraca asoca | reverse complement strand
TTTGTTCTATTGAAGTTTTACATTAAAGTTGCATGAAATTCAATCCCTGTGGAGACAATACTCACTCACTCTATATTACACAATTAACTACGTGCACTTGCGTAAATTGAGTGACCAAACTCATTATAAACAAAACTTACATTAAATTTTTTTTGGGCACAAGATCGGCCCAGCTACAAGATTGTCCAATTCTTATTTCACAGCTCTCATGTGAACTCTAATTTCATAGCTCTCATGCAAATTTATTTGTTTATTTAGCCACGAGATCAGCCCGAGTGCGAGATCACTCACTATTCTATTTTGTAGCTCTCATGTGAATCTATTTATCTATTTGGCCACGAGATTGGCTCGAGTGTGAGATCGCTCACTATTCTATTTCACAACTCTCATGCGTTTCTATTTATTTATTTGGCCATGAGATCAACTCGAGCGCGAGATTGCTCACTATTCTATTTCATAGCTCTCATGCGATTCTATTTGTCTATCTGGCCATAAGATTGGCCTGAGCATGAGATCGCTCACTATTCTATTTCACAGCTCTCATGCGAATTTATTTGTTTATTTGGCCATAAGATCGGACCCAAGTACGAGATCGCTCACTATTCTATTTTGTAGCTCTCAAGCGGGCTTACTTTGTTTCGCAGCTTTCATGCAAATCTATTTACATATTTGGCCATGAGATTGGCTCGAAAACAAGATCGCTCTAATTTGTAACTCACTTACAGCTAAGTGTTCATAGCTCTCATATAATTTTTTGACTATGTGTAGATCACACAAATCACCTAACAATGCATAGACGAGAAACAAGAGCAACATATAGAGATTGCAAAAGGAAACTTTATTCATTAAAAGACCTCAATGAGGCAGAACTACATTAGAAAACTCTAGATACAAACCAACCAAAATACAAAGGGAAAAGCTATGACTAGGAAGAAGAGTTGGCCACAAAGGGCCTCACCTTAGCTAATTAGAGCCCGTGAGCCCTGGGATCCTCAAAATTTTTCTTCCAATGCTTTCCTAGTGGCAGCATCATTGCTCCTTATTCTTTCAGCCCCAAACTCCTCATCTGACTCATGAAGGAAGCAAATCAAGAAGTGCTAGGACCTTGGCCAGTCGAACAATTGCCTCACAACAGCGCTGAGAGGACATAGTCTGAGATCCATATTAGATCCCTCTATGTTATTGGAGAAGCCAGGTTTTCTGAGTTCTCTATGTAGCAGACCATACACACCCCAGTAGAAAGCCAGAATGCTGAAAATAATGGTGGTCCATCTGGAAGTTTCATGTTTTACACAATGTAGAGGCAAAAGGGATTCTTCCTCCCTTATATAGAGCCAAATTCGGCTAACAGAAGGGTCCAGATCAGTCCCCCTAACCATTATCATTTATTACCTCGAAAAAGGCTAAAGCTAACTCATTAGTAGTCATCAGACACATGCCATGAGAAGCATAGCCTAGAACAAATGAAATGACAGTCTCGAAAGAAAACTTTGACTGAACGAATATCGAAAAGTCTCAACTCTTAGCCTGTAAAGTGACTTGAGAGTTGGGGGGCTTATGTTATATGTGAAATTTGGTTTATCCTAGATGGACCTGCAAGCAACCCGAAAGTGGCAAAGGACTAGCTTGAAGAATGCTTAGATCACTATGCCTTCAGTTCACGTCATGTAGCGACCTTCTTAGCTTGAGCTCGTACCCGACAAAGTGAGCTCAACTTCCCCATCCCGAAGATGGGTACGTCCTAGACTAAACGGTCCGACTAGCCAAGTGTAACTAGCAACCTGGGAAGAATGATTCATGTTTTGCCCAATAGACATGCCAGGTCCATCTACTAAAAATAGTCTACCATAGCCGAGTAATAGGATTTTGTTTATTTATTCTGTCTTGCATATTAAATGTTGATGTAATAGATTTACTGCATATGAAATTACTATTATAACCTCTTCTCCTTTATAAATATGAGGAAAGAGCCCCTATAAAAGGGGAGAGAGTGATAGATACTGGTGGAGGCTCTGCCAAAATAGAGAACTTGAGTGCCAAAACTCTATAGAAACATTTTCATAATATTACATTATCGTGGATGTAAGGTTCGGTTATATCTGGATTTAGCTGAACCATGTTAAAAATCTTACATCTTCTTACTACTCTTCCCTTCTTCCTTGTGTGTTTTGTTGATTTTCTATTTCTGAACTGGTTAACAACCAGAGATCCCAAAAGAATCTCCCTGTTGGCTAGAGTTTGGCTCAATACCAAAATCCAACGTCAACACCTACTTGTTTCTCTATCATTGGAAGAATGGATGTAAATGTTAACTTTAATACAATTTAAATTTAAATTTAAAAAATTTTTGTTGTTTTTTCTTTTTTTAAGTATGATCAAAGTATAAAAACATTTCATTATTTTAAAAAAAGCGCAATGATTTTTTCATATTGTATAATAAAGAAAATTTTTTATTATACTTTATTTTTAGTGTATCTTTAAAGAAAAAAAGACAAGGAAAAAAAATCAAATTTATCCTACCATTCACTCATGTATTATTATTTTATTAAAAATTATTGAAATTTTTTTGCTATTTATGCAAATTTTATATTTAATTTTGATTTAGCAACAATGTGAATATGTTTTACACTATCACTAATTTATATACTATCAAATTATTACTATTGATAATAACTCTTGTATATAAAATTTTTAACAATAATTATGAATCAAATTTAAACTTAAAATTTGTTAATCATTGTTGCTAATTTAATGACATCTCAATTTTCTATTATTTGATAATGTAAAAATTGGTACGTTAATCATAAATAAAATTTAAAAGCTTTCACAAAAAGGGAATAAATATATTTTTAAGGACAAATACCTTTTTTTTAACTAAGATTTAACAAAACTTACTGTAACATTTTGTATACCTTGCAAGTTGTCACTATCAACATAAATGGATTGAAGCAGAGTCAAGTTTGCAATGTCATTGGGTATGGGTCCTCTACTGCATCTATTTCCAATCAAGTCTAAATCTATCAACGATTAGCTGTGACACCAAATTTAAGTTGGTACACTCTAATGTTTGCAGTCCCATTGAAGAAAGATCTTTGGGTGGTAACAAATACTTTATCACTTTCATTGATGTTGCCACAAGAAAGACATAGGTGTATTTCTTACAAACAAAAGATTAAGTATTCTAGTATTTCTAGCAATTCCATGCTATTTTGGAAAGGGAGACTGGATTACCCTTGAAATGTCTACACACTAATAATGGAGGAGAGTACACATCTCGAGAGATCAAGGCATATTGCTCAAACCATAATGTAAGATATGAGAAGACATTTCCCAGTACTCCACAACATAATGGTTTTACAAAATGAATGAATCGAACAATCGTAAAGAAAGTTTGATCCATGCTTAGAATGACAAATCTACCTAAATCATTTTGGGGAGAAGTTATCAATACTGCAATCTACTTAATCAATAGATTGCCATCAGTTTCTTTGAATTTTGAAATTCTAGAGAAAGTTTGAATAGGAAAAAAATATTGATTACTCTCATTTAAAAATCCTTGGTTGCAAAGCATTTATGCACATACTAAAGGAACAAAGGTCAAAGTTGGATGACAATGCTATTTCATGTACTTTTGTTGGATATGGCGATGAAGAATTTGGCCATCAATTATGGAATCCAAAAAAGAAGAAATTTGTTAGAAGCAGAGATGATGTGTTCTTTAAGCATGAAAGAATAAATGAAGTGAAAGCAAATGAAACAATTGATAAAGTTTTTGATAAAGGTGTGAATGATCAAATGCCATCAAGAAGTCCATGAGAAGGTGCCATTGATGCAAATGAGACACAAGAATCAGAACCTGGGGTGGATATTAAAATGCTAAACACAAAAGGGTTATACTATGATAGAAGGTGCTGAGCAGGGGAGCAACCATATGAGGTGGAACCTTAACTAAAGAGGTCTATTAAAGAACATAAGCCATCTACAAAGTATCTCAGTTTTTAACATATTTTAATTACAAAAAAGAGATAGAAAGTCAAAAAGTTTTCAAGATGTTCGATTTTATAATGACAAAATCTCCTGGATCAAAGTTGTGCAAGAAGAATTGATTCCTTGAATAAAAATGACACGTATAAGTTAGTGGAACTTCCTATAGGAAGAAGAACACTCAAGAACAAATGAACGTTTAAATTAAAGAAAGATGGTAACAAACCACGAAAGTACAAAGCTCTATTGGTGGTGAAAGGCTTTGGCCAAAAGTAAAGCATTAACTTTGATTAAATTTTCTCACCACTGATAAAAATGATGTCGTGATCCAATTTCCTGGCCATGACTAGTATGATTATCAATCCTTTATTGATATTCACCAACCCTTATTGATTTCCATTATTAATTTCTATTCATGCTTGTTATATAAAAAAGGAAGTTTAGGCTAGAAGAGCAAAAAATTCTAGAGATGCGATCAAAATTACGAGTATAATCATAGATGAAATCTAAGTAGAATCATGACCAGAATCACAAGAATCAAATAAAAAGGATTTTATTCCACTTAAGGAAATCTAATTCAGAATGCGAGTTTGTTAGCCAAAATTTGAAAACTTTTGGGAAGTTCAACTTATGTATGGTAGGATAGTTTGATTCGACTTGCAAGAATTTAGTTCAATTTGTTATTTGAACAACAAAACACAATATAGCTTGATTCCAATGAGCATGATCGTGGGGACAGTGTAAAATGTGGCGATTTGACTCATGAATTCTAGAAAATGTAGAAAATTGTAGGAAAAATAGGGGAAACAACATCCAATCTTACACCAAATCATAGGAGTTCAACACAATATATTTTGAGGACTTAAACACACTTAAAACTCAACCTTTTCACCAAAAAACCAATCATTATATCAACAAGGCCATCCAAAGTTAAACTTAATTATACAATCACAAATTCTCATTTTCATCAACTTTACATAGTATAATTCATAAGAAGGGTATAAATCTCCCACTTTAGCAATTGGAAACAAGAAATCTAATCAAAACCTATAAGGATCCTCAATACTCTTCAAGAACAAGAAAGAAGAGTATATTAGTTTCTTAGATTTTTCAAGGTTTTTCTTCTACTAAACAACTAACTACTATTAGATTATGGTTTCAATGCAAAGAACTAAGCTAGAAATAATATATTTAAACTCTAAAATCACTTGTGTGGGTTCATGGGTTAAACAATAACATGAATAGTGACTATTGGCTTCAAAAATTCATAACTCATATTTTATCCCATGAATTAACATGATTTTGGTACCAAAGTAGAAAGGAAGTAAAAAAGGAATTAGCTATAAAAGGTTGAGAAATTATCATGAAGAATTAAGTCACTTACTTGAAGAGAAAAAAAGAATTGTAATGAGAGGAAGTGTGTAGCTTAGTGAAGAAGTTAAGTTACAATGATTGTAACTGGAAACAAGCTAAAGAGGATTAAAATACAACTGACCTCTTAAAGGCAAAATGGGAAATTTTGTGCCCTTTGACTTTTGACTTCCAATTGGCCTTATTTTTTTTAAAAAAACTTTTCTTATTTCATCATCTTTATGTCCAAAATTAATGTATTCACCAATCACCATCAGTCATGAAATTTTAACATAAATTAGTTAAATTAATTACCTTCATTATGACTATAATTTTACTCTTGCAGGGTACCCGTAGCCCTAGTTTTAATCTATTTAAAGTTTTCTAGAAATCAAATTTCAAAAACATAATTTTTTATTTTCTACAAATCCACAATGGAAATTTGGTTGCCTAAAAATTTCTAAAATTCTTATAATTAATTTCTACCATATATGGACTCATTGCAACCCAAAATTATTGTTTTGAATTTCTCAAAAATTTCAAATTTACCTTTTCAAATTTTTCTAGAAAGCCATGTTATTACCAAAATTGATTTTAGAAAATTTAGGATATTATGATTCTCCCTCTTTAAAAGAATTCATCCTTGAATTCTGAATAGCGCTGGTAAGTTTACAAGAATGAACTAATAGTTACAAGTAATAATTTATATTAAGTAGTCATAGTACTTATCTCTTACCAAATAAGTGGGGATATTTTCCTCAAATATTAGATTCTAACTCCTATGTAGCTTCTTGCTCATTGTGTCATTCCCATAGTATCTTAACCATGGAAACTTCTCTTAATCTCAATTTTTGAACCTATTGATTGAGAATAGCTACTGATTGCTTTTTATATATTAATTTGGTGTCCAATTATACCAGTTCCTCTTTGATGAAATAAGATTCATCCAGAACATATTTTCTTAACATAAAGACATGGAATATCAGATGAATTCCTTGCATTGCAGCTGGTAAGTCTAATTGATATGCTATAGCTCCTACACATTTAATGATTCTAAATGGTTCGATATACTATGGCATTAGTTTTCCCTTTTTGCGAAGATGCAAAACTCTTCTTATAGGGGATACCTTAAGAAACACTCGATCATCAATCTCGAACTCCATTTCCCTTCTTCTTTTATTCAAGTATGATTTTTGCCAGTCTTGAGCCACTTTTGTTCAATCATAGATTAATTGTCCTTTCTCAATGGTGTCTGCTACAAGATTAGGTCCTAACAACCTTGCCTCTCTAGGCTCAAACCAACCTATCAGGGACTTACATCTTTTCCCATACAATGTCTCAAATAATGCCATTTGAATATTGGATTGGTAACTGTTATTGTAGGTAGTTCCCTTCAAATTCCATTAACATGCATAAAGCATATCTTCTAAAATCTAAATCGTTTGCTTTGATTGACCATCGATCTATAGATGAAAACTAGTACTAAATCGCAATTGAGTACCCAAGGCTTGTTGGCATGACTGCCAAAAATGAGAGGTAAATTGAGCACCATAACCTGAAATAATCGTCAATGGCACATTATGTAAAAGAACTATTTGATCAAGATATATTTGTGCATATTGAACAGTTGAATAAATCAATTTCACTAGTAAGAAATGACCCAATCTGCTTAAGTGATTAATGATGACTTAAATCAAATCATAACCTTTTGGTGACTTTGGCAACCAAACTAAAAAGTCCATCATTATGCTTTTCTTTTTCCATTTCAAAATTTTGATAGATTGATGCAATTTTATTGGATGTTGATGTTCCACTTTTACTTGTTGACATGTAAGACACTTAGTCACATATTTAAGCATATCTTGTTTCATGCCTTCCTACTAGAACACCTCTTTCAAATCATGATACATCTTAGACATTCCAGGGTGCATGGTATATGATGAATTATGAGCTTGATGTAACAAATCCTCATGAACAATAAAAGGAATCCATAATCATCTTTCCTTTTAAAGCACTCCTATTTCATCAACTACAAATTTGGAGTTTAATTCCATCTCTGCCCTATATCTAAGAGTTGCATATTGTGGGTCTTCTTTTTGAGCTTCCTTAACACAAATAACTATCACCAATTGTGTCGTCATGTGAGCTAAAATTAAGGTTTAGTTCAAAACTTTTAGTTGTATGTAGAGTTGCTCAAATTCTAGATAAAAACATGTTAACTTGTCTTCTTTGTAAAGAAGACAAGCCAAATTACTTGTTGATTTGCAAATTAATGTATCTGCTACCACATTTTCCTTACTAAGATGATACTTTATTAAACATTCATAATCCTTTACCAGTTTCATCTATCTTTGTTGTTGAAAATTAAGATCTTTCTGCTCAAAAATATATTTTAGGCTTTTATGGTCCATATAAATTTCACGTTTTTCTCCATACAAATAGTACCTCTATATCTTCAAAGCAAAGACTATGCTACCATTTCTAAATCATGTGTAGGATAATTCTGCTCATGTTTCTTTAGTTATCACGATGTATAAATAATTATTCTCCCATTTTGCATCTACACATATCCCAATCCAATCCATGAAGCATCACAATACATTATGTAGCCACCTGATCCAGATGGCAATGCCAATACTGGAGTTGTCATCAAACACCTCTTTAGCTTTTGAAAGCTTTCTTCACATGTGGGTGTCCATTCGAAATGCACTCCCTTTTGAGTCAATTTAGTCAATGGCACAAAAATCTTAGAGAAATATTTAACAAATTTTTGGTAATATCAAGCTAAACCCAAGAAATATTGAATTTCTCAACCATTATAGGACTGGGCCAACTCCCTATGACTTTTACTTTTTGAGGATCAACTTGTATTTCTATGACATTACATGACCAAGAAACTTGACACTGGCCATCTAAAATTCACATTTAAAGAATTAAGCATAAAGTTTATGCTCTCACAGGGTTTGCAACACTATCCTCAGGTGTTGGTCATGCTCTTCCTTACTTTTGGAATATACCATAATATAGTCGACAAATAAAACCATAAACTTATCTAGAAACAATTTGAAGATATAATTTGTCAGGTTCATAAAGGTAGCTGGGGCATTCATCAGACAAACAACATTACAAGGAATTTATAGTACTAAGTAATGCGTATAAAAAGAGCTCTTAAGCACACCTTCTTTACAAACCTTCAAACTAATGACACCCTAACCTCAAATTTATTTTCAAAAAATAGTCTACCCTTTACAACTGATTAAATAAATTCTCAATATGAGGGAGAGGACACATATTCTTGATGGTAACCTTATTCAACTAGTGATAATGAATACATAACCGTAGCATTCCATCTTTCTTTTTCACAAAGAGTAGAGGTGTGCCTACAATGAAACACTCAAATGAATAAAGCCTTTATCAGTTAACTCTTAGAGCTGAGTTTTCAATTCTTTTAATTCTAAAGATGCCATGTGGTAAGGAGGAATAGAGATAGGTTGAATGTCAGGTACAAGATCAATAGTGAACTTGATCTCCCGATCTGGTGACAATCCAGGTAATTCATTAGGAAACATGTCAAGAAATTCACGTATCATCGAAACATTATTCAGATTTGGAACAGATTACTAAAAGTCTTTAACTATAGTTAAATAAGTTGTACACCCCTTTTCAATAATTTCCAAGCCCACATGCTTAAAATCAAACTAACTATCCCAGCTTCCCACTCTCTTTGAAAGACTACAGGAGAAGATTTGTCCACATGGAATGTAACTATCTTATCAAAATAATTCATATGCTCATAGTGCTGAGAAAGCTAATCCATACCTAGGATTATGTCATAATCTACATATCTAATATGACTAGACTTACAAATACTTGCTTATCTCCTGTTGTCATAGTATAGTCTCAAAACAAATAGTCAGCTAGAAAAGTATTGCTAACTAGAGTCATCAATATTAACAATGATTCCATTAATTCACCAATTTCATTTAGTAAAAAGGCAAAGTTCTTCACAATAAAAGAGTGCGTAACTCTAGGTCAAATAATACTTAAGCTGGCAAATCATATATTTACAAAGTATCTTAAACTATGGTATTTAATGCTTAAGTCTCTTGTCTGGTAAGATGGTAGACTCTCACTGTAGCCTCACTAGGGTTTTTTCCTTGAGTTCCTCTTCCATTATTCCTACCAAGTGTGGCTGGTGCTTTTACTGAAGTTAATGATTGTGTTACTGGACAACTTTAAGGTCAAGCGTGATAATTTGCACCATATCCTGATGCACTCACATTTATAAGACATGTTCTCACCCTATGTTTAGGTTGACCACATCAAAAACACCTAATCAAAACTCTTCTACAAAATCCAAAATGACTTGTATTACAAATCTTGCATTGTGACACATTAGCATTCAAAGTCCCCTAGTTTTAGGTATATTCCTTCCAAAGAATGGAATAGAAATAGTGGAAACTATTTAACTCCCTATATTCCTTCATGAGGTTGGATTTTGTGACCAGGACAGTTTAGTAGAAATTCCTTTCCACCTACTAGAAGGTATTTCTTGGGTTAGAGTTGGTTTTCCACTAGTTATAACATTGGTTCCTTCAGATCAAGCTTTCTTCTTACCACTAGAGGGCATTTCCACAAAACTTGATTCATAACTTACTAGTGTGTTGTATCTGGATCAACTTTGACACGGTCGAAATAATAATCATAGAGCCCTTGTATAAACCTCTCCATCTTTATAGTCTCATTAGAAATCAAATGAGGAGCATACCATGAAAGTCGAGTAAATTGAGCATTATACTCACCCACATATAAGTTCTCTTGTCTTAAATTTTCAAACCTTTGGGCATTTACTTATCGGACATTAAGAGGAAGAAATCTATTGATAAAGGTTTTTTTTGGATGAAATCTAAGTAGAATTGCAATCAGAATCATGGAAATTAGATAAGAATTATTTGATTTGACTCGAGAAAATCCAATTTAAAATGCGAGGTTGCTCACCAAAATTTAAAAACTTTCAGGAAGTCCAAGTTATGCATGCAATCAGAATCATGATTGAAATTAGAAACAGGGTAGGACAGTTTGATTAGATTGACAAGAATTTAGTTTAATTCTTGATTCGAATTGCAAGACACAATATAGCTTGATTCCCATGAACATGGCCACAAAGACAGCGTAAAATATGACAATTTGACTTGCGAATTTTAGAAAATGTAGAAAATAGCAAAAAAGAAGGGAAAAAACATCCAATCTTACAGCAAACTATAAGAATTCAACATAACATATCTTGAGGACTTAAATACACTTAAAACTTATCTTTTCACTAAAAAACAATCATTATCTCAATAAGGCCATTTAAATTCAAACTTAATCATACAATCACAAAAATCTATTTTCATTAACTTCCACAATTAGAGGATTATAATAAAAAACACAAAATAATTCACAAGAAAGGTATGAATCACCCACCTTAATAACTTGAAACAAGAAATTTTATCAAAACCCATAAGGATCTTTAATATTTTTCAAGAACAAGAAAGAAGAGTGTATTTGTTTCTTTGATTTTTCAAGGTTTTCTTCCACCAAACAACTAAATAGTATTAGATTATGGCTTCATTAAAAATCACCAAGCTATAAATAACAAATTCAAGCTTTAAAATCAACAGAAGATTGTGTGGGCTCATAGGTTGAATAGTAATGTGAATAATGATAATTGGCTTCAAAAATTCATAACTTAGATTTTACCCCATAAATCAACATGATTTTGTTATCAGATTAAAGAGGAAGAAGAGATAAATCAGTAGTAAAAATTTGAGAAATTATTATGAAGGATTAAGTCACTTACTCGAAGAAAGAAGAAGAATTATAGTGAAAGAAAGTGTATAGCTCGGTGAAGAAGTTGAGTTGCATGGATTGCAACTGAAAAAGGGATGAAGAGGATAAAGAAGTGGCTGGTCTTTTGAGAGCAAAGTGGAAAATTTTGTCTCATTTGACCTTTAACTTCTAATTTACCCTATTTTTCTTTTAAAAACCTTTGCTATTTCCTTAACTTTGTATCCAAAATTAACGTACTTATCAATCATTAGCAACCATGAAATTTTAATATAAATTAATTATCTTCATAAGACTATAATATTACTCTCGCTAGGTACCTATAGCCCTAGTTTTGATCTATCCAAAGTTTTCTAAAAATTAAATTCTGAAAACATAAATTTTATTTTCTGCACATGCACAGTCGAAATTTTGGTTGCCTAAAAATTCTTAAAATTCTTATAATCCATTTCTACCATATCTGGACTCCTTATAACCTAAAATTATAGTTTTAAATTTCTCAAAAATTCAAATTCACCTTTTCAAATTTTTCTGAAAAGCCATTTTATTATTGAAATTGATTTTAGAAACTTTAGGGGTATTATAGATGAGTTTGATTTAAGTTATATTGGGATTGATAGTTAATATGGATCTTGAATTGGAGCAATTTGATGTAAAGATTGTGTTTCTCCATGATGACTTGCAAGAAGAAATCTACATGGAATAACTAGAAGGATTTATCGCAAAAGGAAAAAAGCACTTGGTCTACAAATTGGATAAAAGTCTATATAGATTAAAGCAGGCTTCTAGGCAATGGTATAAGAAATTTGAATCTTCTATGATAAGTCATGAATACAACAAGATTGATGCAGATCATTATGTATATATGAAACAATTTCCAAATGCCAGGGACTTATCAAAATCTTTCTAAACGAAAGATCTAGGCCTTGCAAGGAAAATTCTAGGAATACAAAATTTACGAGATTGAAAAACTAAAAATTTTGATTATCATAAGAAGAATATGTGAAATAGGTTATAGAGAAATTTGGCAAGAATACTAAAATAGCAAACACATTGTTGGCCAATCACTTCAAACTTAGCAAAAGAAGTTGTCCTATTACATAAAAAGAAAGGGAAGGTATTATAGTAATTCCATACTTTTTTGCAATTGAGAGTTTGATTTGTGCAATGGTATGTACTCAACTAGATATTACTCATGCAATCAGAGTTATAAGTAGATTTCTTTTAAACCTTGGTAAAGACCACTAAGAAGTTGTTAAGTGGATCTTAAGATACCTTCAAAGTAGTTCCAAAATGTATTTACATTTTAGGGATGCATAATCGATTTTAGAAGGCTATGTAGATATGATAGATGGCCTGGATGGTAGAAAATCAACTTCAAGATTCTTGTTTACTTTTGTAGGGGGAGCTGTATCTTAGCAATCCAAATTGCAAAAATGTGTCATTGTATCTACAATTAGAGTAGAATATATTGATGCAACTAAATCGGGAAAAGAAATGCTATGGTTGCAAAGAATTCTTTAATAATTAGGAATGAAGTAAGAATGCTTTGGACTTGAGTAAGAATGCTTCCTATCACTTTCAAACAAAGTATACTCACATAAGGTATCATTGACTGTGCCAAGCAATTGAACAGAAGTTGTTCAATTTAGAAAAGATTCATACTAATAAAAATATAGCTGACATGATGACGAAAATCATAGTTTGTGAAAAGTTTGAGTTATGTGCTAGGATGGCTGGCATGGACTCTAAATGACCATTGTCAAATTTATTATCCTTTACTATGGGCTAGAAAGGGAGAATTGTGAGGTCTAACCCCATAAGTATTACACATTTACCATGAGTAAATGAATGATAAATAGCCATTGAAGACAAAGGCAATGCAAGTTTGCAAGGCTAGGCAAAGGGTGGTAAAAATGGTTGTCTCTCAACCTTTCAATGCATTGCTATTCTTAAAGGAAAAGGCTGGCTGAAACCAATTTGATGCGAAGCATGCATGAAGAAAAATAACAGTAGATGCAGTAGTCAAAAATCTTGACAAAAAAGACTTGTGAAGTTCTATGAATAGAACTTGGTTCTTTTAGCTTTATTACATCAGAGAAGAGAAGAAAAAACAAAACTTCAAAGATTTAGGAAGAATTCTTGAGTATTCTCTATGAGTGAGTTATGAGTATCATTCAAGATAGAGTATGAAAAAATTATAATGTTCTAAATTAGAATATTAGAGTGACAAAATTTTGAGAATTGGGTTGCAAATTCTAGAGAGAGAATATTGAATGTGAGAGATATACAATAATATCTCTTATATTAATTTTGTCACATAGTGAATATTTTTCGGAATTTGATCCATAATTTTTTCCTTTAAAAATTAAAAGGGTTTTTTATATTAAATATTCTTAGTATCCATTAATTTTCTTGTGTTCTAATTTTTCATTGCTTATGTTCATTCTAATCCTAACACTTTTTAAGTCATTATTGAAAGGTAGATTATGATTGTGACTTACACATAATAATGTTGTTATATCCTACAATTTAGAATAAATAATTAGATGCATCTATCATCTTTGACAGTGGTGTTAATTCAAATTAACTCAATAATGGAGAAGCCCACATATGCTTTTTCTTTGATTTTGGTTAGTTGTTATACTATCAAACTTGCTCTTCTAAGATCTCAACCACAAAAGCAAAAGTTTTACAAACAAAAAACACTCAATGATTACATCTCAATGGGCAAAATATAATTGCATATAGTTTGCATATGTATATTGATATATTTCAACAAAATTGGTCGTCGCATAAGTCAAATCAACCCCTCAGCTTCTTATTTTTTTTATTTGGTAAGACACTTTTGATGGGTATTTGGTCTTCATGTTTACTCCATTGCCCCTGATTGGATTATCTTTTTGTCGAAGTAATGTCTATTCTCTTATTAGTTTGGATAAATAATTTGTGTTGGAGAGAGCTAGACCAAATACTAAGCTTCACTTAAAGTTTTGAAGTATCATGCAAGTTTTTTTTTCTTTTTTGGGTTTAAAATAACTCTTGACAATATGAGAGAATTAATCTTTTTTTTTTCAGTGGCCAATATTGTGAGTGGGGATTTCTTTGCAATTACAAGGAGCTTGTTATCAGTTCCCTTTGCTATTGACTCCTAATATGTTATTTTCAAAATATCAAATGCTAATATTGCAACTTCTCTCATTTGCCTTTTAAGATTTTGCCACCTTAAGTATTGTATATAATAAACAAGTTTTCCTATTTGTACTACAAAATTGCCCAAATTTATATATTTCTTTTTAAATTTTATATACTTTTATTTGATTCATTTTTAAAATTTTAGATTATATTGGAAGTGAATTAAATAAAATAATATATATAATTTTTTTTATAAAATTCATGTTTTCAATACTATTAAATACTTCTTATTTAGTACCCTTAAGACATTGATTAATAAAGAATATGTACTAATACAAATTTTCTTTTGTACATATCAAAGCATGACCCTTTATATGTATCAAACATTTTTAAAAATAATACTTGAGAACATATTAAAATTATTACCAATTTTAAAATTTAACATAAAATTCATTAAGTTATAACTTTTTATTAAAAATATGACAGTTTTTCTTTTAAAAAAAATACAAATTATACTCTTCGACTTTGATATAATTGTATTTAACGTGGCTTAAATACACTTTTAGTCCCTTGCTTTATTGAAAGTTACAATCTCATCCCCATATTTTTTATTTGAACAACATTACCCTGCACATTTTTCCAATATTACAATTAATTTCTCTTGTCTAGCTTTTGTTTAAAAAAAAAAATGGAACTTACTAAGTAGATGCGTATTTAGTTGATGTGGTATATATGTAACACATGCTTTACTTATGCAGTCATATTTGAATGGGAAGGGTTCAAAAATACATTTAATCATATAAAATAAATACAAAATTTGTATGTTTTGGTCATAATATATCTCCTTATTCCCAATCAATAGAAAAAAAATAGTTATAATTTTTACTATATTAAAAATTAAAAAGTATAAATTTTAATATATATATATATATATAGAGAGAGAGAGAGAGAGAGTATACATTTGATATATGAACAATAAAATTGGCAAATACTTTATTTTTATTGTATGTAAGTAAGAATGTTTGGAGTATATAAATATTTATGAAAATAATGAGGTTGAAATGGAAAAGATTCATAACTTTTTTAAAATGGAAAAGCACTGATATTTACAAGAGAATCATAACTTTTTGAAGGAGTGAAATCTTAATACATATTGTGTAGTAATTTAAGCTGAAAATTAGAAAAGTAAAAATGAAAATTCCAACATATTGGAAGTGTAAAGCAAAGTTGTAAGGCTGTGTAGATATAAAGAGAGAAAAATATCAATTTCTATGTGCTATTGGCTTTAGTTGTGCAAAAAAATCAATGTTATGAAAAAGCAATTTGAGCAAGTTCTGAAAAGTTGTTAATTATGTGATCTTGATTACTATCATGCCATGCTTTGGGGTTGCAATGCTTTGGCATTTTATTTGGTCCATGTGCATGCTTGGTGTCACAAGTTGGCCTTGTGTACCAGTTCAATAGGCAACCAAACTTTGATTGGTATGAAACTTGGCAAATAAATCAAGCTTAGTATGTAGGACTTCCAGCTCAAATTTGGAGGCAAACTGACTTGTGTACAATTTTTTTCAATTTTTTCCCATTTTGGGACTTTGTATATATTTTTGACCAAGGTAACTTGTCCAATGCAAATAGCTAAGCCCATGACTGTGATCCTGGGATTTTTATCTTTCCAACAGTGTATAATATGATGTAAAACTCTACCCGAGTTGAGAGAAAAAGGCTTTATATCAGCTCAAAAAAAGTATGTCTATTCTTGCTAGATGGTCTTTAGCTTAAAATGCTCTTTAGGGGAGAAGTGACTGGGTGACCAGAGGTGGGGAGCCTTGGCACTAGTTTAGGGGTTGGAGCATGTGGCTTGGTGTCTCCCCTACACACTCCAAGCTATGTAATGAGACTTTATATGAATAAAAGAAGTAGCCCCTCTTCTTAATTATGGTGCCCCAAATTTTATTTGATTTTGCCCACATTTGCCTGAATTGCAATCGTTGCATTCTTGGTTACCTTGTTGTGATTATGATGGCTTGATTTGTGCTATGCAGTGTGTTATGTCTGCCCCTTTTGTGTAAATGGATTGTTAGCTTGATTGTTTATCTTCCGTTGTGCACTTTAATGTTTTGTGGCCCGATACTTTGTCCCTTGGTGCATGGGGCTAACCAATAGCTGGCTTGCTTTCAGGAGGTAGATTGCAAGTGCCGTACAGTCTAGGCTAGTGAACTAGCTAGTATGTGATAGTTGATATCAGAGCGTGGTTTCGACCCACTCTGCTGTTGTTTTGAGTTATTTTTGCTTACATTAAAGAAATTACAATCATATCGAATGCCGCATAGATTACTGAACTCGACAAACAAGTTGGACAAATGGAAGAACCACACAAAGCTATCGAAGACATCTAACAAAATGATATCCTCGACCTTGTTGAAAGGGCTCAGGAGTGGAAAACTATTATATATTGGGTAGATGCAATTGAAGCTTATTTGAGACTCGATAGAGGGTCCCCAAGTGCCAATGCTAATGGTAACTTGGGGGACACTGTTTGAGATTTAAGGGAGAACTTGCTGATGTGAAGGCCCAGCTAAGAGTTCTTACTTGACTTGTTGGCAACCAAGGCCCCAACCACGGAGAGCCTAAATATGGGCATATGAAAGTGCCTAAGCCTCGCTCCTATGGTGGGGCGCGAGATGCCAAGGAGTTGGAGGATTTTTTGTTTAACATGGAATAATATTTTTGAGTAGTGAGGCCAGATTTTGAAGAGGCCATGGTAACAACGGCGACCATGTACCTTATGAGTGACGCAAAACTTTGGTGGAGAACTAAATATAGTGAAATCTTGGCAGGGTGGTGCACTATAAACTCTTGGGAAAACTTGAAAAAGGAGTTAAAGTCCAAATTTTTCCCAAAGAATGTAAAGTATATAGCTAGACGTAACCTTTAAGAACTAAAACAAACCGGTGCTATTTGAGAATATGTAAAGAAGTTTTTAGCATTAATGTTAGACATTTGCAACAAGACCAAGGAGGACAAACTATTCTACTTTCTTGAAGGCCTAAAGCCCTGGGCAAGGACTGAACTCCAGAAACAACAGGTGCAGGAATTGTCCGTTGCCCTAGCGACTGCAAAGTGCTTGACCTACTATCACGTCGACAACCCTAGTAAGAAACCCTAAAGAAGTAGTGGGTCTTCTTCTAGTGGAAATGGGGGATAGTCGAACAAGTTTGGCAAAGGTAAAAGTGGGGGAAGGGACAATAAGAAGGGAGGATCTAGTAATACGAGTTCAACGTCATCCCGTAATGCTGTCAACACTAGAGGAAAGAAACCCCTAGTCTGTTTCTTATGCAATGATCCGCATAGAATTGCCAATTACCTCTAAAAAGCTGCCCTCAATGCTATGCAAGCTTTTGAGAAAGACAATGTGGATGATATTGATGATAATGACAGTGAAGAAGAAAATCCTCTAAGAATGGGAGCACTATGGTTCCTTGGTGCATTGAGAAAGCAGGCGGAGGATGCTAAAAAGATGCTTGATAGGGGACTAATGTATGTGAAGGGTCATATATCTGGTAAAGCTGCAACAAGCATAATAGTAGACACTGGTGCCACTCACAATGTCATCTCTAAGGGAGAAGCCAAACGGCTCGGCTTGAAGTTGGAGAAGGACTCAAGCTACATGAAAGCTGTAAACTCTAAAGCCTTTACCATTGTGAGAATGGTGAAACAAGCATTGATGAAGCTTGGTTCATGGCATGGAAGGACAGATTTTATGGTCACCCCAATGGATGATTTTGATGTGGTGATAAGGATGGAGTTCCTTGTGGCACATCATGTCATTCCAATTTTAGTAGCAAATTGTCTCCTGATCATGGGTGAGAACCTTGCTACTGTGCTGATACATAATAACCAGCCCACTGAGACTAGACTTTTATCTACCTTATAGTTCAAGAGGGGCGTAAAAAGGCAGGAGCCATTATTTGTGGTAGTCCTAACAGGAAAAGAGTGTGGGGGAGAGGAAGTTGTCCCTTGAAAGGCCCAAAAAGTGTTGAAGACATTTGAAGATGTAATGCCAGATAAATTATCTTTAAGACTCCCACCACAGAGAACTATGGATCACCATATCAAGTTGTTGCCTGGTGTAAAACCACCTGCGAAAGGACCCTATCAAATGGCACCACCAAAACTAGCCAAACTCTGGAAGCAGTTGAATGAGCTCTTAGAAGCAGGCTTTATATAGCCATCGAAAGCACCATTCAAGGCTCCTGTGTTATTTTAGAAGAAATAAGATGGTAGTCTACAACTGTGTGTGGATTATTGAGCCTTGAACAAAGTTATAGTGTGGAACAAGTACCCTATCCCTTTGGTTCAAGACCTCTTTTATCAATTGAGCACTACCCCGTTACTTTATGAAGTTGGACTTGAGATTAGGGTACTATCAAGTTAGGGTGGTAGATGGAGACATGACGAAGACAACTTGTGTCACTCATTATAACGCCTTTGAGTTTTTAGTTATGCCATTCGGGTTAACGAATGCTCCTGCTACATTCTGCACCCTCATGAATCAAGTTTATCACTACTATCAGGACAAGTTTGTGGTTGTCTATCTAGATAATATTGTTGTTTATAGTTCCACACTGGAGAACCATTTGACGCATTTAAAACTAGTGTTCAAGAGACTAAGGCAACATCAATTATATGTGAAATAGGAGAAGTGCTCGTTTGCTCAGGAACGCATCAAGTTCCTTGGGCTTATTATCGAACATGGTGGCATTCAAATGGATATGGAGAAAGTGAGAGTCATCCAAGAGTGGAAAGCTCCAACCAAGGAGACTGAGTTAAGATCCTTCTTGAGGCTTACCAATTATTATCGTCAATTTGTGGAAGGATACTCTAGGAGGATGGCCCTACCAACTGACCTTCTGAAGAAGGGAGTGATTTGGCGGTGGATTGATGTAATAAATTCTGCAAGTGCATGGTGTAGTTGCAGGTAAAACTGGCAAATACGGGTCGATCTCACAGGGAAGCTGTTTCAATTATCAGAATCTTTACAATTTAACTATCCAGATTTATTAAGAAGAGAGCGAGTGATAGAAAAGAAGTAAAGAAGAATAAAAGAAGAGAATAAATGTGTAATTAAAGGAAAGATATCAAATGTAGAAAAGACTAGGATTAGGACTTACCTCACCTTGTGATTCTTGGCAAATATTGAAGAGTTTCTTTATTTTAATTATTCAGGCAATTAGGGCTAGTTTGACCTTTATTAATTACTAGCCTCTTTCGAGGTCTAATAATCGTACCTAATTTAATCTAATACCTACTTTCGTGGATTAAATTAAACTTTGGC
>JANHAO010008043.1:0-19636 GCA_026873985.1 Saraca asoca | reverse complement strand
CCAGCTGGAGGTTTCGGACTGAACCATACAACCTCCTGCATGCATGCATTACCTGCTGCCCAATGCCACTTATTCTTACAAGGAATCGCTGTTTCAGGTTGGTTTGCATTAATATTTCTTTTTGTGATCATAGGTGTGACAAATTCACTAGACTCAAACACGCAAGGATCCAAATCGAACTCATGATGTAAAAGAAGATAAAGTCTTTAAAAAAAAATGGACTGTAGACCAAAGGCTTTCAAATACCTTAATATTATTAAATCTATCATAACTAACAAATTAATAGATTTATTAATATCTTTATCAATTAAGTCCTCCAATTCATAGAATATAATTTTGGTCCCATAATTCAGAATATGAACACCTTTATTGTTATCTGAGTCTTAAAAGATTGAGATTTAAACCAAAAGTTTTTCAATTTTATGGAACCAAACTCAAGTAATCGAGAAATTAGAAAATAGAAATGCATTTATTTTAAATAAGAATAATTCAAAAAAAAAAAACCCACAGCATCCTTATTAATGGTTGGAGCCAAAAGGGCTTGCCTTTTATGTTTCCAGCTTCTTCAATGGCAGCTATGATCTTGACCTGATCAACTACTTGTTGCCCCCAACTACTGTTGAAATTACCACCTCAACTTGCTTAATTGCTTTGATAAAATTCTCATGATCTTGAATGTCACCCCAGAGAGAAGAAAAAAAGATTAAGACTTCTCAGAGAAAGACTTCTTGCACAATTTATATTCTCATGTGTGAGACTTTGAATTCTACAAAGCATATATTTGAAAGCACTAACATAGAGTAATGTAACTCTTGAGCTTTTGAAGCTCTCAATGAGCTTCTTCTTCTTAAGATTAGAATTTAAGCTCTCTCTGACGAAAGCAAAAGTGAGATTTTCTCTTTAATGCTTGCTTCAACTAGGAACTTTCCTATGTACCCTGTTGCTCCAATGATCAAAATCTTGCTTTTTGCAGCCATTGAAGAGAATCAAAGAGAAAACAAGTAAATTGCATTGCTAAGACAAGATAAGAAAATCTGGATGGCTAGTTATATATGGCCACATCTCTAATAAGCCTTTTTGGCCATTGAAAGTTTGCTTGAATACGTAATTTGAAATGGCTGCAAGTCAATTCAAGATAATGAAAATAAAAGAGAGACAAATTTTCTAAATGATTTTATTTCATGAGGAGTGCCTGGCTACTTGTCAGATATAGATGGAATGGTGGCTTTTCTCTATTACACTAACTCCTCCTAGAGACTCTGACTGTCTAACACACTATAAGAATTTATCGGATTAGCAATGGAATTTAGCGAGGAACCAAATCTCCCTGGATAACATTTAAATTAGTAAGGGATTAGCGATGATTTAGCAAGGAAATTAATTGAAAATAGGATGGATTTTTTGATGCATTTTGTGAGGGAATTAGCTAGGCTTATGTCCCTGGAAAAAAATTAACGAGGACAATTTTTGTCATCGTTCTATCATTTAGTTTCAGTGTGAATAAATTTTTTTGTGGAATTTTTTTGTTTATTCTGCACTGGCCTTTGCGAGAGAATAGGCCTCACTAAATTTAGCAAGGAACCTCTCCATCCCTAAGCTCTAACTAATTAAAAAAAAAAAAATTTCCTCTTCCTTTTTGTTTTGTTTTTGTAGCTTACATTTGTGTTTTATGAATTGGCTTTTATGAGTGTTCAACAGCGATCAAGAGTGGCGATGGTTGTGTGGAGACAAGGATGGTATGCTGCGGCGGCGATGATGAACTCCGATGACCCATGGTTGACTGGAATTAACAGAAAATTTCTGATAGGCTTTCTCGTTTTGTGTTTTCTTTGTTTACAATTGTTTTTGGATTACCTGATTCAATGTTTTTGACATTTTTCTATGGAGCATTTTCTTCATTTGGGAATTTATTAGCACCCATTGTTGGTTTGCTATGAAATTTGCCTTTGTCCTTGTGGGAACCGAAGCCTTGCTATCATCAAAAGCTTATCCTAAACCAATAGTATCTCCATATTTTAAGAAGTTGAAACTCTGTAAGTGATATCATGTTGATCTAATTTTGCGCCTTACTATATGCTAGAAAATGCTTGTGACTATATTAGAAGGTGTTGACATTTTCTATTTTTTTTTAAATCCTGCCCAGATAAAGTATGAAACAAATTTCACATAGAACAATGTCACGCCCCAATTCATGGAACTTGATCAGTGTAGAAAGTCATCGTTAGGAAACTCTCTATAAGCTTGACAATGCAAATTTTATACTAAGACTCAATTTTATAGATGTATATCCAAACATTTATATGACAATTTTACCGAAAATCCAATAAAGCTTCCTTTGTTTTTCAGACTTCTGGGCACAAGACCTATACAAATAAAAAGGACTACACACTCATCATAAACTGTACAACAATACAACAAACTGCAGTGGTCTAGATTACACAATTTATATCCTACTAGGCATCCAACAACCAAAACACATGCTAACACATTATTACCAACTACCAAAACATTCCACCATTATTATACCTTTAATTTCCGTGGGAGTGATCCACTCGATCAATGAGTAGATCATGAACCAATATGGGATGGAGGGATCATAGGTGTATCCTTGAGCTCTCAAAAATATTAAGAAAAAGGAGTGAGTTTCATAAAAACTCAATAAGTAAATAATCCTATAAAAACTAAAACTTTGTCTATATGTTCACTTTCAAAATCTAAAGGATAAAATAAAATATAAATGGGTTCATGAAATAAACTTACTCGTTCAAAAGCCAATCACAAAATAAATTCATAACTTTTGTCCACCAAGAAAATCAAGTATATTTAATTAGATATTCAATACAACAAAATAGGCCATAAGATAAGATATCATGTAATCATGAGAGAAATTCAATAAAACTTTCTAGTATTTATTTATTTTCACATAGCGAAATACTCAACAAGAATCCAAAGGAACAATTCCAAAAGATAACCATACTTAATGAATATCACCATAACTCATTTAACACGCATGTCGGGTATTCATAAACTCAACAGCCCCCCTCATTACACCCTTACATATTCTAGTTATAAGTGTACTTGAGGGTTACCAACGAATCTTTAATGGATCCATGACCTCAATTCATTAAATCATTTTTATTTTTAAACATCATAAAGCAAAATAAAATCTCTAGTACCAATCATGTAAACCAAGAATAAAAGCATACTTTTATCACATAAAATTAATTTCTATATAAATATACAACATATGTTACGTCTTCAAAACAAGGTCACATTAAAATTCCATTTCTCAAATCATGATAATTCTCATCAAAAATTATTTTACAATGTCAATGGGATTTTTTTAAAAAAAAAAATCATCTTAAGGGCTTTTTATTGAACCAGTTTCCAAAGAAAAATTCCAAAGTGGTAAATTACCCAACTAGAAAATTGGAATTGTTCAGCATATTCAAGAGTAGATGGTATCAAAATAAATCTTTGGACTAAAATTTGAGGTCTACTGAAATTAGACTATAATATCTAAAGCTGAAAATTCTCAAATTAATCACAAGGCTACCTACTTGGAAAATTAGCTGGAGCTCAAAAATTGGATGTTGATGGGCTTAGTTCTTTGATAGGAATATTTCTGAAGCAAAAAAACACAAAACAATAGGGAAAATTTTCAATTTATTTTTTCAACTTACACAGTAAGGGTTTCATGTAAAACTTCTTAAAAACTAACTATAAAATTGCTATAAAATAAATCTAATAATTTAGAAATACTCACAGGAGTTCGAAGTACTGGTGGCTAGCTTGGTGCCTATGGAAGCTTCGCTAGCAAACAAATTGAGGTGCTGGCTGATTCAAGCCTAAAACAGGGGGGAGCTGTTGGCTAGTTGGTGAATGAGAAGATGTCAGAGGAAGGGAGTTCATTGGCCAGAATGCATTAGACAACGATGACAATCGAAGAAGACAAGGATTGTCTGGGATTGTAGATGGAAGAAGGCATTGGAACTTTTAGGAGAGAGGGAACAAGCATGAGGGAAAGAAGGAAAGCAGCTAGAAAACAAATACATAAGGCAAAATGGGGAAATTTTAAATATAGCCCTATTGACTTTGCCACCATCTTTAGTAAGGCCCTCTTGAAAAATAGAAAATCACATTATGGTCCTAACAGAATTTTTAACATCTCCTCTTTACTCCTTTTTCGATATTTTTATTTATTAGGATAATGCAAACTCTTCCCCCTAACAAAAGCATTCATTCTCGAATTTTAGAAGCTTAGTTATGCAAGGTCAAATAAAATATTAGAGTATCTATTAAGAATATGGGTCTAAATTATAAGAAAGGAAAGTCCATACCAATAAATCACTTGAACAATTGAGGATATTTATCCATCATAACTGACTCAGGTTCCTAAGTCATTTTTTCTTTCCCATGATTTTCCCATAGGACCTTCATTGATAAATATTCTTTGGAGTGGAGCTTTCTAACTTAATAATCAATAATAGTTACAAGACACTCCTCAAAAGTGATATGGTTATCTAGCTTAACTGGAATTTAAGAAAGGATGTGTGATGGATCCAAAATGTACTTCCTTAACATAGATACATGGAAGACAGGATGAATGTTTTCCAACTCTAGAGGTAGATTCAACCTATAAGCTATAACACCAATCCTCCTTTTAATAGGAAATGAGCTTATGTACCAGGGACTCAGTTTCCTCTTTTTGCTAAATCTCATTATTCCTTTCATGGGTGATACCTTTAAGAATGTTTAATCACCCACTTGGAGTTCCAAGTCCCTTCTTCTTTTATCCACATAGGACTTTTAGCAACTTTGAGCAGTTGTTAATTTCTCTCTAATGAGTTTGACATTTTTATTTGCATCTTGTACTAGATCTGTGCCAAATAACTTTGCTTTTCCTATTTCAAACCATCTGATTGGAGATATACATTTCCTCCTATATAGTGCTTCAAAAGGAGCCATCTAAATTGTAGAATGGTAACTGTTGTAATAAGCAAATTTAATCAAGGGTAAGTATCTCTCTTAACTACCTTCAATTTCCAGCCTACAAGCTCGAAGCATGACTTGGATGATCCTTTTAGATTGACTATCTATTTGAGAATAAAAAGTTATGTTGAAATGAAGTTGTGACCCCAAAGTTTCTTAAAAAGATCTCCAAAATTGAGCGATGAATTGCATACCTCGATCGAATATAATTGATAATGGAACTCTATGTAAAGATACAATCTAATCTAGGTACAACTAGGCATATTAGGAAGCTAAATAAGTTGTCTTCACCAAGAGAAAATGAACACTCTTAGTCGAGCAATCTACAACCACCCAAATTGAATCATAGCCTTTTGGAATCCTTAGCAGCCCAGTAATAAAATCCATAGTCACTCTCTCTCATTTCTACTCAAGAATCTCTATATTCTGATGTAGGCCTGTGGGTCTTTGGTGTTTAGCTTTCACTTGTTGGCATGTGAGACATCTGAAAACAAATTCTGTTATGTCTCATTTCATTCTTTCCCACCAATAACTTATCCTAAGATCCTGATGCATCTTAATGCTACTAGGATGCATAGTATAGGAAGATAAGTGAGCTATGCACATGAGTTGTTGTCTTAGATTAGAAACTTCAGGTACCCATATGCAACCATGAAAAGTTAAAGCTCCTTTATCATTTCTTGAAAAGCCAGATTCAAGATCTTTCACCATTTTATTCAATAACCTACTCAAGTTCACATCCTAACCCTATGTAATAATAATTTGATCAATCAATGGGAGTTGCACTTGCACATGGGCCAAAAATATTCCCAATTCTACTATTTGTAATTGATCTCCATAGGTTTCCACCTCATGCACCTCTTGAATAATCAATCTCCTGTGCACCTCCATGTGAGCAAGGCTTATTGCTGATTTTCTGCTTAAGGTATCAGCTACTATATTGGCCTTGCTTGGATGATACAAAATAGGACAATCATAATCTTTCACTAATTCCATTCAGCAGTGTTGCCTCAAGTTCATATCTTTCTGCACAAAAATATACTTTAAACTCTTGTGATCCATATAGATTCTCACCATATAAATAATGACTCCAAATTTTTAAGGCAAATACTATTGTTGCCATCTCTAGATTATGTGTGGGATAATTTTATTCATGTCTCTTGAGGTGCCTTGATACATAGGCTATGACTCTACCTTGTTGTATCAAAACAAACCTAAGATCAATCTTGGAGACATAACAATAAATGTTATAATTATTGCCACTGGTGGGTAAGGCCAACACTAGTGTCATAGTCAAATACTCTTTAGGTTGCTAGAAACTTGCTTCACATGAATTAGACCTTACAAATTTTGCATGCTTCTGAGTCAACTTGGTTAGGGAGTCAAAATTCAAAAGAAGTCTTCAATGATAATCTCCAGCCAAACCCAAGAAACTACAAATCTCTGTGATTAAGGTGGGTCTAGGCCAGTTTTAAACCAATTCTACTTTTCTAGGATCCACACTAATGCCTTTTAGAAAAGTTACACCGGTTAACTAGAACTCACATTTTGAAAATTTGGCATAGAGTAGGTGCTCTCTGAGTGTCTACAACACTATTCTAAGATATTGCTCGTGAGCCTGGTTATTAAGGGAGTGCACCAAAATATCATCTGTGAAGATAATAACAAATTGATCCAAGAAGGGTTTAAAAATTCTATTAATCGAATCTATGAAAGCTGTGGGGGCATTGATCAATATAAAAGACATCACCAAGAATTCATAATGACCATACTGAGTCCAAAAGGTAGTCTTTGGAATGTCCTCCTTTTAGATTCATAGGTGGCGGTAGCTTGATCATAAGTCAATCTTGGAGAAATATCAAGCACCTTGGAGTTGATCGAACAAGTCATTAATTCTGGGCAATGGGTACTTATTCTTCATTGTGACTTTATTCAATCTCCTATAATCAATACACAACCTCAAAGTTTCATCCTTTTTCTTTATAAATAGCACCGGTTCTCCCTATGGAGAAGTGTTGAGACAAATAAAACCTTTGTCTAACAAATCCTATAATTGTACCTTTAACTCTTTCAATTCAGTTGGTGCCATGCGGTATGGGGGAATAAAAATGGGATCAGTCCTTGAAACCATATCAATACAAAATTTAATTTCTTATTTTGGTGGCATTCCAGGTAGTTCTTTTAGAAAGACATCTAAGAACTCTCGTACCACTGGCACATTTTTTTCCTTTTGTTCCATTGGTTCTATATCTCAAATGAATGCCAAATAAGCTTCATATCCCTTTTTAATCATCTTGTTTGCATGCAAGGTAGAAATTAAATTGACTGGAACTTCATCCTTGTTTTCCTGAAGTTTAGGAACTTCTCTATCTGGTATATGGAACTTGATTAATTTGTTATGACAATAAACACATGCATAATGTGCTGATAACTAATTCATGCCTAAAATCTACCCTGTCTAATCAAGTTAGTAGGCATAACAATTCCACACTCATTGACTTCACAAGAAGAAATCATTTCACTAGTTGTTAATGTCTGACCCAGAGGAATAGATACCAATAATTGTAATTCTAAAGGGATTCGAGGTCTAACAAGTCACGTAGCTAGATAAGTAGATATAAAAAGTGGGTTTCACTTGAATCAAATAAGACATAGGCTAAAATATAGTTAACCATCAAGGCACCTATGACCACAATATCTGAAACCTAGGTACCCTGCCTCGCCAAGGTGAACATTGTCGTAGTAGCTTATTAACCGCTACCATGGCCTTTACTAGTAGAACTCCTATCTCCCCTTTTAGCAGTAGAATTAGTCACTGAAGGCCTTATAGGTGGTGTAGCCCATGGTGGAGTACTTCCAAATGCACTAGTGGCTCCAGTGCCACCAGGAAGGATAGAAGTGCAAGGGTAGTCTCTTGCCAAGTGGCCTACCTAACCATATCCATAACAAGCTTGAGTTCCTTGCCTACATATCCCAGAATGAATTCTTCCATAGAATTGGCATGGAGCTGAAATAGGTCGACTAAAACTGAATCCCTGGAAGGGCGATAACCAGAGGTAGCAGCACTTAGGGGCATTCTACCCTGAGTATTCACACCTGAATACTATGATGAAAGGGGTGCCTTAGGTCTCTAAGAGGAATGTGCACTAGAAGCTACAGATGATTGTCCTCTAAATTCTCCACTAGTGCTATAAGATTTAAACCTCTTTCTTAAACTGCCCAAGGCTTCTCATGCCTCTCTCCTTTCCCTAGATCTCACTTCTAACTTAATAGCCTAGTTGTATACTTGCTCATATGTAGTGCTTTCTATGACTTATATGACATTGAAATATCAATCACTAAGACCATTGACAAATTTCCAGGCTTTATCTTGTTCTGAAGAGATCATATGTCTAGTGAACTGGGAAAGGTGGAGGAATTGAGTGACATACTAAAAAATTGTTAGTCCCCCCATCTTAGATACTGAAATTCCTACAATTTGGCATATCATTTTCCTTGAGGAAAGAAATATTGTAGGAAAGCTATGCGAAACATTTCCCAGGTGTTGGCCCTATTTCTTGTGGACTTATGGCCTTCCTAGCCTTGGTACCAAATGACTACAGAACCATCTAGTTGGAAATTAATCAACTGTATGCATATATCTTTTGGACATTTCAAAACTCACCACAACTGCTTAACCACTTAACCTGATTTAAAAATTCAAGAGGATCCAATGCTGACCCAATGCCCAAAAATCTAAAGGGCTAGAGCTTCTGAAATTCTCTCAAATAGTTAGAAAGGTCCATGGTAGCTAGAATGGCAGGAGGTAGAGGGGTGGAGGCATATGAGTTTTTGGCCTCTCTTCTTGTCTTTGCACTACTTGTTGAGTCAATCTGTCCATGAATTCAACCATGACTCTCTTTGAATTTGTAGCTTATGCTAGGGTGTTTGAAGAAGAGGGGCCAATTGAAGCCCCAGAGGTAGAAGGAGCTTCGAATTCAAATTGAGAACTTTTTAGTTGCACCTCTTCTCATGCAATCCTGCCCCAGCCTCTAGCATGACCTTAGCCTCTTGGTCTACCCCGGCCCTGAGGTAATGATTGAGAAGAAGATGGCTTGTGGGAAGCTTCTTAGAATGCTTCTTTAGATTAACATCCAAGTTAAGCCAATGGTTAGGTTTTAGGTGGCATTGCCTTATTACTAAACAAGAAGACTTGTTTTAAGGTAAGATTCAATACACTTACACATGTAGGATTGAAAAATTTAGGAAATATAGAGATTATCAATATATTCATGGTGTGGGCATTAGCATATCCTTTTTCATGTATTGCTCTCCCAGGCACACTGACGTGAACTCGGTATGCCTATCCCATCTTGGCAACTCCCTATCATGTACCTCAACCCTAGACCATGCTCTGACACCAACTTTTATACCCCAATCCATAAAACGTGATCGATATCAAAAGTCACTATTAGAAAATCCTCTACAAGTTTAACAATACAAATTTTATACTAAAGATTCACAATTTCATAGATGCATACCCAAACATTTATATGACAATTCTACTGAAAATCTAGTAGAGTTTCCTCAATTTTTCAGACTTTTAGGCATAAGGCCTCTATAAACAAAAAGGGATACACACCCATCACAACTTGTCCAATAATACAATAAAATGCAGTGACCTAGATTACACAATCTATATCCTATTAGGCATCCAACAACCAAAATACGTGCTAACACATTTCTACCAATTGCCAAAATATTTCACCATTGTCATACCTTTAATCTCTGTGAGAGTGGTCCACTCGCTTAATGAGCAGATCCTGAACCGGTATAGGGTGGAGGGATCATGGGTGTATCCTCATGCTCTGAAAAACATTAAGAAAAAGGAGTGAGTTTCATAAAAACTCAGTAAGTAAATAATTCCATAAAAACTAAAACTTTGTCTATAAGTTCACATTCAAAATCTAAAGGATAAAATATCATATAAATGGGTTCATGTAATAAACTTACTTGTTCGAAAGCCAATCACAAAATAAATTCAAAACTTTTGTCCACCAAGAAAATCAAATATATTTAATATGATATTCAATACAACAAAATAGGCCATAGGATAAGAATTCATGTAATCATAAGAGAAATTTAATAAAACTTTCTAGTATTCATTTATATTTATGTAACGAAATACTCAACTAGAATCCAAAGGAACAATTCCAAAAAATAACTATACCTAATGAACATCACCATAACTCATTTAACATGCATGTCGAGTATTTATAAACTTGACAGCCTCGCTTATTATACCCTTACATATACTAGTCGCAAGTGCACTTAAGAGTTATGAATGAATCTTCAATAGATCAAGGACCTCAATTCATTAAATTATTTTTATATTTAAACATCATAAAGCAAAATAAAATCTCTAGTACTAGCCACATAAACCAAGAATAGAAGTATAATTTTATCACATCAAATTAATTTCTATATTAATATACAACATATGTTAAGTCTTCAAAACAAGGCAACATCAAAATTCCATTACTCAAATCATGATAATTCTCATAAAAAATTATTGTACAATGTCAATGGGATTTTTTTAAAAAAAATACATAGGATTATCTACTCACTTTAAGGGCTTCTTATTAAACCAGTTTCCAAAGAAAAATTTCGAAGTGGTAAATTATCCGACTAAAAAATTGGAATTGTTCAGGCTATTCAAGAGTAGATGGTATCAAAATAAATCCTTGGACATAAATTTGAAGTCCTATAATCAAGCACAACTATCCTATACTAATATTAGACTATAATATCTAAAGTTAAAAATTCTCAAATTGATCACAAGGTTACCTACTTGAAAAATCAGCTGGAGCTCAAAAATTAGATGTTGATGGGCTCAGTTTTTCAATGGGAATATTTCTGAAGCAAAATAATGCAAAACAACAGGGAAAATTTTAATTTTTTTAGCTTGCACAGGAAGGGTTTCATGTAAAATTTCTTGGAAACTAGTTGTAAGGTTGCTATAAAATAAATTTGATGATTTAGAAATACTTATTGGAGTCCGAAATACCTATGGCTAGGTCAGCGCTAGTGGAAGCTTTGCCAGTAAATAGATTGAGGTGCTAGCTAATTCAAGCCCAAAACAAGGGAGGGGGAAACTGCTGGCCAATCAATGAAGGAGAGGACACTGGAGGAAGGGAGCTTGCCATCGAAACACATCAAACGACAATGACAACCAGAGAAGAGAAGGATCACCAGGGATTGTAGATGGAAGGAGGTGCTGGAACTTTTAGGAGAGAGGGACCAAGCATGAGGGAAAGAAGGAAAGCAGCTGGAAAAATATATACATAAGGTAGGCTAGGGAAATTTTTAATTCAGCCCCATTTACTTTGCCACTGTCTTCAATAAGGGCTTCCTGAGAAATGGAAAATCAAATTATGGTCCCAATAGAATTTTTAAAATCTCCTCTTTAATCCTTTTTTGATATTTTTATTTATTAAGGCATATAAGCAACAAGCAAGCAATAGTTTATGAGCAGTTCTAAAATTGTTCATCTCACTAATTGTAATGTTCCTCATCTCCATGAGGTTAGGTTTCCACCATTCGACCACATGATCACGTGTAGAGTCATTGCACTCCTATTTTAAATGCATGAGAAATTATTAGTTGGCATAAACTTCGGCATTCATTCCCTCTAGACTAACAAATATGAACTTCTCCCTGGAATGAATCTCTCCTTTTAAATTTTGGGTGAGAAGATTAGATAGGAAATTATTTATTTTCTAATCCTTGCTTTGAATTATGATTTTTTTTTTTTATGTTTTGCATTATAGCAATGGAAGAAACCAAATCTATCATTTGCTTCCTTTCTGTAGTTAATGTTGTTTGATTTTCTCTCCGTATGTTTTGGAATGCTGCACGGGGATTTAAGTAGCTACTCTTTACTTGATACACCTATTATTATGAATAGTTAAGGTTTTTTTTTTTTCTTGAAATTCAGTTCCAGAACAAGCTAATCCATATGCTCTGCAAATTATAGATGAATGATAAACTAATCATAATAATTACCATTTCACCGAGACTATAGCCAAAAAGGCATCAAATTTATATGAATTGTCCAAATCTAAATTCTAGAAAAAAAAATGAGAAGAAAATAGATTAAGAACACTATGTCTATCTACCCATATATTACACAAGATGCTTTGTTCTGGAGTGGAATAGAGAGAGAGAGACAGAAATATGGACACTTGCTTTTCAATATTTGGAATTTGAAACCATGCCATCTCAAAACTATGGACGGAGATTACTTTTATTGTCATTGAAGATATGATTAACTTTCCTGAAAAATTAAAATATTTTCATATGATCAACGTTTCAGCGAGAATTAGCAAATTAATCAATTAATCATGAAATAGTTGAAAGAAATCTAGAAAAAATAATCAAATAAAATAAGTCAATTCCATTCCATGGGAAAGACAATCTATTAATCCTTTGGATTTTGATTCATATTTTAATTTCAAAGGCAAATTGTTTAAGCAAGATATCACACTATCTTAGCAAATGAAGCATGAATATGTTGTTCTTTTGTTAGAAATTAATGCTTAAGAGAAATTTTTTCTCGAGTGGGAATAACTATGCTTTGGGCCAAGAAGGCTGCATGGCTACTATCCACTAGATAAGTCGACGGCACAAGCAAGGAAAGACCCTACCAATACAACCTTAGAACATGTGCTTTGTGTTAACTCTCTTTGTGTAATCTCAATTCTCATCTTTTCTTTGCATTCACATACCAACTTTGCCCTAGTAAATTTGTTATTCTTTGGAAAATTAGCTCTTTTTAAGCTGAGTGGTTAATTTTCTCACTTTACTTGTTACATAAACTTAGTAAAAGCTTTGAATCAAATTGATTTGTATGGATTACCATTAGTGTTGGAGATCAAATCTGAATGAAATGCCTGACAACATTAATCCAAAAGACTTGATCGTAAGGCTTATTGGAGAGTTCAGAGAATTGCTTGGAGATTAAATTTAAATTCGAAGATCGAGGATTCTAAGAACAACTCTCGAGAAGGTATAATTTAGATTGTTACTTTAAATTATTCCATACTTTGTCAATTAGTTTGTAAACAACATGATCTGGATTTAGTAAAAATTTTAAAATTATGCTATGCATATTTGATGCCTAGATCCAATTTTTTCCCAACATTTACAAATATAAAGAATGTGATTTAGGCTTTCCATACTTTCAAAGTTGGTGAAAGGAAAGATCAACACATGCATCATATTATATAACAATTTTTTAGTCTCTCTTTCCCACACATACACATAAGACTCACACAAAGTCATGCATCAACAATATGGCCCATGCAAGCAACTAAACAATAACAAGCAGACCTCACACATATACATACAATATTCTATTGAAATGAAAAAAAATTCATTCTTACCTTTGGTCACACTTGCTCCAAATTAAATAGCTTGATTACAATATGCAGATCAAATCTGCGATGTTTAACAAATAAGTATAAATACCATTATCTATGTACTTATCACCCTTCATTGTGAAATTACATGTTATATTATCTCACTTAACTTTGTTAATCAATATATAGCTAAAGCAATCAAGAAAATAAGTTGGGAAATTTTTGTTTAACATATATATATACGCATCACTAACACATGGAAGATGAGAATCGTAAATTTATAAATAGCTTGATAGGCAATGTATATTGTATCAATGTTCATTACGTTATGAGTTTTCTTCCAATAATTTAGAGAGCAAGTCTTAATCTACATTCTACTTATCAGTTTTCATTTATTTTACATTGACTTTCCCCGACCTTACCTATGTGGTTTCGTTTTGTCAAATAATATACAAGTTAGAGTTTGTCAAATAATATATATCAGTGTTTATGTTAAGAGTATGGCATACACTACACACAAAGCTCCTTAAAACTTCCAAACACATTAGCCTTTATGGCTCCTTTAGTGTCCAATAAGCTCAAACACAATTTTTTCTCTGAGTCTAAACTCATAAAGTCTTTTATGCAATCATTCTCAAATTGTTTTAATTTATTAAAATAACTTTCTAAGTGAGGAATCATTTTTCTAAATATGATTTCTTCCAAAGTTAATATGAATGTTCCACAACATTTAAATATTAATATTGAAAATTTACTACTATTTAATAATTGTAATCTTTATTAGAATTAATATTCATTAGAATTATTAAATCATTGATTAATTAACACTTCTAATCACATTAGAGCACTTAATTAATCATTTCAAATTTTCAAGATGTTCACTAATTCAACTTTTGAATTCATAATATTTTGCATTAACTTTTCCTTTGACTTTAAATCAAAAAGATTTTATTATGTGTGACCTATTAGGTTTCTGTGCATGATGGCAATGAATTTATTTACTAGCTTTTATAAGCTTAATTGAATTAAAATTCTTTTTAATTTAAACACAATTTCACTAAATTTACAAATAAATTCGTAGATTATGATTAGCTTCTAGCAAAGTCTCATGACCACCCAAATGCTAGGAATAGATTTATGTGAATCAAAACTTTTTGTGATAAGGTGTTAGTATGTAATGCAATCCCTCTATTTCTTGACATTCAAATTGGATTTAAGGCATGGTTCAAGTGTCAAACTTAATTTGAACATCCAATGATAGGTATATGTTTAATTATATGCTATCTTACAATCGTTCATACATAAAACTCTTTTTATATATCAATAATTGATTATATATAAAACTTCTTTTATATATCACCAATGCATAGGCCTATGATTTTGATCATAACACAAGTGTCAGAACATCTTTTGCATATCTTTCCTTATTACAAAGGAGGATGAATTTTCTCTTGATCAATCACTGCCTTCACGTACTTCATGGTGCACCCAAAACTATTCATATCTACTCTTTAAGAATACAAGCTTAAAATAAAATAAAAGTACATAACTCTGTACATAAGATATTATATTAATTTCAAGTTTAATCATCACTTACACCACCTTTCACATGAGAAGTTTATTAATACATGATAATATTTCATATGGTTTCTAACAGCGAGAGTCAATTCAGCTATATGTTTCATAACATATGCCCATATGTTTGTCCAGATATCAACATATTAAATAATGTATGAGATCATTACATTCTTCTAAAAGAATGTGACATAACATACACTGGTTTGCTCATAATACCCTATTTTCTTAATTATTCGACAACCAGGTATATTTAGAAATATAACTATATATAAATTATCTCACAATTATAATCTCAATTGTAGTTTATTTAGACACAATTATATTTTAAGAGTTTTACCCAATATAGCATATATATATATCAAAACATGTATATTAGAACTAAATTGATAAAGAAGCAAAAGCATTATATTTATTAAATATACTAAGATATATAGTACCTATGCCATTACAACCAATTATTTCTAGGGCATCTATATTAACATTTAAAACTTCTTTATATCTAAAACTAGTTATGTTAAATCAATATATAGAAGGCATGGATAGAACCAAGTGTGAATGGATGTACACTCTATGATTATCAGGAAAAAAAAATATTTGAGTGATGACTTCTCAATTGGCATGAATGAATTTATAGAATTTTCACAATCACATTCAGACTTTGTGTTTAATGGGAAGATTAGGTGTCCTTATCTTCAGTGTCAAAATAGAGCATTTCACCATATGAAAACATGAAGGAGAACCTATATAGGTGTGGTTTTGTTACCGGCTATTACTAATGGACCTCACACAAAGAGCCCTTCATTGACAATGTTATCTCTTGTAGAATTTTTGTTGGTTTAGCTAATGATAATAGTGCGCCTTGTAATCGTTATGGTGATTTTGTTTTCTCTTGGGGTTTTTGATTCAATAGACATTTGTCGATGCATTTGCCATACGAAGCAAAAGTTGGTAGGCCAGTTTAATATAGATAGATGTATCCATTTGAGAGGTGAAGTTTCATACTTTTCTTTACTTATTTGACAATTATATGTGTTAAATAAAATATGAATTTAGTGTTCATCAGTTTTTTAATTGTTTAAAGAATAAGTTCAAAAACAATACTCAAGTTCAAGGTTCTATTTGTGAAGCATACATTATTGAAGAGATCTCCACATTCTATTCTTTCTACTTTGAATCATACATCTAAACCTAATTAAATGAAGTTGAATGAAATGATGACAATGGCAAGGTTAATGTGCCTGATGGATGCCTTTCTATTTTCACTCATCAATATGAGGAGTTGGAAAGCACTACAAAAAATAATGTGATTTTTGACAGATTTTTCCATCAAAATTTTGTATTAGAAAATCGATTAATAAAAAAAAAATAATCATTGATTATTGACAACAAGAATCTGTTGAAAATATATTAAAAAAACCTGTCAAAAATCCATTAAAAATTAAAATCCATTGGAAAATTTGATGGAAATTCTGTTGGAAAATGGACACAAATTTTTTTAAAAAAAATTGCTTGCTCTTTCCATTAAAAATAATCGTATGATGGATTTTTTTATGGAAAAATCCATCAAAAATTTGAAAAACTTTTATACCGCTCGGACACACAATTTGTCGCTCATTCTTGGTTTCCTTTTACTTTTTGTGCTGCATTAGAGTTATTTCTTGCTTTTGTAGTTTGATTCTTACACTTTTAAAGTATTTTTCACAAATCTAAAGTAATCAAATTATTCTAATTGCTTTGTTTTATATTTTATTGATTGTTTTTATTTAATTATTATGTATTTTATAGGTTAATTGCTTTATCTTTTGCTCTCTGTAGTTTTGAACTTCAGTTTTTGCACCAGCTTTTTTGTTACTTATCTTGCTTGCACGCTGAGATTAGTATATATTTTTAATTATTAGTTAATTAATTATTCATAATTTTTCATATTGTTAGAGTTAATTTTTAATTATTAGTTGTATTTTCTTATATGTTTAGATTATGATTGACTAAGTATAATTGGTGAATTATATTAAGGAATTATATATGTATTTTTTGAATTAGATTCTATCAGATTAAGTAATTAGATGACATTGTAAATTGTGTTATTGAAATTGTTTTAGAAATTGCATATATTTTTTAGTTTGAATATATTTTTATTTTAGAAACTATATATATTTTGGTTTTATTAATTTTTGAAATTAGTAAATATATTTTAGATATTAATTATTAATTCCCTAAATAGATTTGATTATTGTTTATTTTTATCAAGTAGGAGAGAATATAATAATGAAACTATTTATAGAATATGAAAATTTTGTGAATATTTTCTCTTATTTATTTCCATAAATATGTAGTGATTTTCTCCTATTTCAATTAATTTCGATATATAGAATATGGAAATTCTGAAATACCATAGCTAGATGTGTGATGGACTTCTCTTGGAACATAGTAGATATAAGACGGATTTTCTTAATAGGATGGAAGCATTTATCGATTTTCCAAAAACTTAATCAATTCATATACATGATGGTTGGATTAGGTGTCCATGCTTCAAATATAATGTAGAAAATTTTTACCTCCTGATTACTTTAAGGCTGATTTGTATAGATTTTGATTTAAATATTATTACTGGTGGTAAATTGATTATGGTGAGGAGAGACCTATAGAAAAGGGAGAATGTTCTAGTGTTGTAACACAAAATTTGCATGATGCAAGTAATATATATATATATATATATATATATATATGAGAACATAGTGTTGGATGTCGGTTGGCCAAATGTTTCAAGTCACATTGAATGTAATGTAAAAGAACCTCTAAATATAGATGTCCAGAAATTTTAAGAAATGTTAAAAGTTATACATCAGTCATTATAGACAGATTGTACTAACCATTCAAAGTTGTCATTAATAATGAAAATGTTGAGCATAAAATCTAACTTCAACTTACCATAGAATTCCTTTGATTTAATTATACAATTTATGATCGATGCATACCTACCTAATAATGTTATTCATCCTAACATTTATGAAATGAAGAAGTTAGTGAGGAAGTTAGGATTATGACATCAGAAAATAGACTGTTATATGAAAGGGTGCATATTATTTTATAAAGAAGCTAGATTTGATAAAGAATGTGGAATTTATGTTTTACCTTGGTATAAATAATGAAGGATAGACTGGAATAGCAAAGAAGTTTCATTCTAGAGAATGTATTATCCACCCTTAATTCCTAGGTTACAAAATTGTATGCTTTGATTAAGTTAACTCCTCATATGAGAACGCATCATGAGAATCGAAGGGAGATAGGCATTTTATGTCATCCTTTGGATGGAGAAGCTTGGAATGACCAAAGGTACCCAAAGTTTGAAGCTAATCTTTGAAATATAAAACTTGGGTTATGTTTTGATGGATTCACTTCATTCAATCATAACATTACACCATACTTATGTTGGCAAGTAATAGTCATCCTTATAATTTACCTCCAGATATATGTATGACAATTCCATAAATATTCCTGACCTTGATCATCCCAGGTCCAAAAAATTCAAAGAGTAAAATTGATGTGTTCATACAACTATTTATAAATGAGTTACTCACTTTATGGGCTGATGGTGATCCAACGTGTGACATTTCAATGAAGCAAAACTTTTAAATGCAGGTCACATTGATGTGGACTGTCAATGACTTTCCTACATATAGGATGTTATTTGGTTGGCAAACAGCTAGAAATTAGCTTGCCTAATATGTATAGAATCCACAAAAGCATTCACCTTAAAACATAGGAGGAAACAATCATGGTTTAATTGTTACAAATAGTTTCTACCACACCATTATCCCTACAGGAGAGGCAAGAATAACTTCATCAAAAATAGAGTGGGGAGATGTGAACCATCTCTAAGATTAACTAGTGAACAAGTTTTTGATCGAGTTTATTTCATTCCAAAAGTCATACAAAATTGGCCAATAACAATGCCAGGATATGAGATAGATCACAATTATACTAAAAGAAGCATATTTTAGGACTTGCCATATTGGTAATCTAACTTACTCTAACACAATCTCAATGTCATGCATATAAAGGAGAACATCTTTAACAATGTGTTTTATACAGTGATGGAAGTTAAAAGGAAAACCAAAGAAAATATTAAAGCGAGGTTAGATTTGCTAGAATGTTGTAGAAGAAAGGAGTTGGAGCTTAAAAAGGCTACAAATGGAAAAAATATATAAACTTAAAGCTTTCTACACCTTGAGCTTAGAAAAAAGAAGGACAGTCTATGAGTGGGCCAAGGAGCTGAGAAAGCCTAATGATTATGCCTCCAAATTAGATAAGTGCATTGATGTAGGTGATAGTAAGATACTTGGTATAAAAAGCCACGATTGTCATATTTTTATGGTAAGTTTAATTCCTATTATCTTTTCTAGACTCTCATAACTAAGTTAAGTCAATTCTTTAGGGGAATTGTCCTCAATGGTTTTGCAAGAAGTGAAATTTTTCCGAATGGAACAAAATACTCCCTTGATAATATGCAAGTTTGAATGAATCTTCCTACCAAGTCTTTTGACTCAATGGAGTATTTGCCCATTCATTTGCCATTCGAAGCTGTTAGTGTAGATGGGTGCCCTAGACCAATTTGATTGAGTTCTAGCACATCCTGTACTATACATTCTGTGCATTTAGATATAAAG
>JANHAO010008042.1:0-19615 GCA_026873985.1 Saraca asoca | reverse complement strand
CCAAGAGAAAGAGTGCGTGAAGAGAGAAGAAGAGAGTTGGGCCGAGCATCTTGTCGGATTCCGCCATGTCCGGCCGAACCACCACGCAAGAAGGAGGTGGCGAGCTTCCAAAAACTCGACAACACGGGGAAACCCATGGGGGAAGAACCGGTGAAGGGTGGCTGGAGAAGAAGGGAGAGTGACCGAAGGGAGAGGGGAGAGGCACCAGTAGAGGAGAGGGCCGCAGGAGAGGGAGAAGAGAGGAAGAAAAAAGAAGGAAAAAGAAGAAGAGAGGGGGGTCGCAGGAGATGCTGGAAAATTCTGGAGAAGGGGTCGAAAATATCAGCCCCTTGGTGACCTGGAACCGGCTTGGCCAGTTTTGGCCAAGAATTTTCAATTTGGCCCCAACTCTTCACCTTAATTTGAAATCTGCCCCACCCGATTTTGAAGCTTTTCACTTTAGTCCCTGAAATGTTTTCAGTTTAGTCCTTTTCCAATTTTAGATTTTATTTTAAATTTTTCTTTTTATTTTTCTTAATTTTTCAGGTGTTACAATAAAATATCAATTAAACCTTTTAATTCTCATACTTAATTTCATTTAATACATATGAGGTTTAAAGTGTCACAAAAAGGCCATATATGATTTACATCATTAACACTTTAATTACCTATGCTAATTTTATTGAAAAAATAAATTGGATAAATCATAATAACCAAATTGACAGATCTATTAAATCATATTACAATACATTAGATTTGTACATATAAATTTGATTAATAGTAATGAAATTATACCTAACATTATATAAGAATTCATAATAACAAAGTACTCCTTAACAGGTTTATTCCTTACAACCCTAGCAGAAAAAATGAAGAATAAAACTATATATATAGTCTCAAATGGGGCAACTAACAACTCTATTAAGGTATTAATAGATATCTATCTTGTTATAATCCTATTAGACTAACTAACTTATTATCATTAGCCCAATGACAGAACTTATATCACTAAAATTTATTAATGACTTAGGTGTCATTACAGGTTCAATAATTTGATCACATAATTAATTGACCCATAATAATTAGTTATTATGACTTTTATTTAATCCAATAACGTATGATTTAATTAAACTATGGTAGTCGACATAGGAAAATTCCAACAATCTCCTGCTTAGACAATCTAGTTTAATAAACAAGAACTTGGATTACAATATGTGGCCATAACAATAAATGTCAAAAATAACAATAATAATGATACCATTACAACTATAGGTCAAGTATAAGTATCCAATAATATAGATCATCATATCTGGTAGATATGCTAATTTCATACATATCTTGAATATTTATGTTCTAACGACTGAAACATAATATGGAATGTGTGAGAAATCAAACATACATATCAAAATGTGATCATATGTATATCTTTACAAAATGGTCCATGCACTGGGCCAGGATGCTCAAAATAAGAATAAATCTCAACATAATGAGGTAGGGTCTAAATGTCCCCATCGGTATGCTATAGAACAAATGTGTACAATAATAAATGCCACATATGCATATATATATATATATATATGAAACATATTGTAATATCATTAATATTTTACTAATCTCGAGATAATAATATTTTAATTAAAAACATGAAACTCCCATTAGCCTTGAACATCGAAAGGCCTAACCAAACTCATTATAATTTCTTGTTCACAAACAATTAACACCTAAGCTAAACCTCTGGTTAATGGATCTCTAAGCATATGATCTGTGGTAATATGTATAATACTTATGTATCTTCTCTATTTAACAAATTGATACTTAATATCAAAATACTTGTACGAGTAGTACTTCTATTATTATTTTAAAAGAGGTTCACTATGACAACATTGTCACAACATATGGTTAAGGTCCTAGATATGTTCTCTATAACTTTGAATCCATATATTACATTCCTTAACCAGTTAGCCTCATAGGTGGTTTCACAACATGCGACACATTTTGCCTCCATAATAGAGGTTGTTGTAATTGATTGCTTAATAGTTTCTATGATACAGCTCTTCCTATCATCATAAAGATGTTTTTAGACATCAACATCCTGTCATCTAGATAAATTATAAAATCAGAGTTAAAACAGCTTGCAACAATTAGATCACTAGATCTGCAATAGGTCATCACAGAGATTCTTTGTATCTTATAGGTACTTAATAACTTTCTTCACAGCAGTTCAATATTTTTGACTAAGATTACTGAAAGATCTCCCAAGTACACTAAACCAATAGTAATATCAAAATGTGTACATACTTAAACATATAATATTCTACTAACAATGGAAGCATATAGGACTTACTTTAATCTTTACATTATTTTAAGAACACTAGGCTTTAAAAAAAATCGCACCCCTCTAGAAAGATGTAATACTCGAAAAGTACATAAAACATATTGAACCTGTTGAGCACTATTTCAACATATAATCTTTAAGACAAGCCAAAAAGACCCCGGGATCTGTCATGACGGATCCATATGTCCCATATGAAAAAGGCATCATGAAGATCCTTCATATATAAAATATATAGATAGTATATGCTTTATCTCAATTATAAGGCTCATAATATTGTTCTTAAGGAGAATATCATCTACATGTAACTAGAATCACAAATATGCTTGTACCCAACCTAAAACAAACACAGTTTACATTATTCTCCTTAAGCCCAAGAGAATCAATAATCTTAATAACCTTGAGGTACTATTGTCTAGATGTTTTATTCAAATTATATTTATAAATTCTTTTAATTTACACATTAAGAGTTTTTTACTCTTCTCTTAGAAATCATCTGGTTGGTTCACACAAATAGTTTCTGGCTAGTCACCATTTAAGAAGGCCATCATGCATTTGGTGAAGCTTCACGTTAAAATGAGCCACAAGTGCCATAACAACTCGAAATGAGTCTTCAATTAAAACAAATAAGAAAATATTCTATAATTAAAGGCTTTTTTCTAAAGGTGGCCCTTTGTCACTAATATGACTTTATACCTCTCAATCACCCTTTGAGTATCTTTTAATTTTAAAGACCCTTTTTCATCTAATAGACTTACAACTAGTAGATAACTTTTTATGATCTCACACATCGTTATGGATCATCAAAACAATCAAACATTCATAGCTTTCATCTATTAAAAAAAATTAGGATTTGAAATGGCTTCTTGAAAACAATGGTAAGATCATTACCACCATTGATGTCAAATTTGTACTCCTGTAGGTATATCACATAGTCACTAGTAACTTCTAATCCATGAGTCATCTAGAATTTCCTCAAGGATGTTTTATTTACAAGACTTGATTCTTTTTTACTACTAGAGGAGCATTAAACTCTGCAACTTCCACCATTAGTTTTACTATATGTTGTATGGGACCAATTTGGTTTGTTTCAACTAATGATAGTTCTAGTGGAATAGCAACTTGTACCTATCTAGAAGAGATATTACATAGTCTTTCACTCTCACTATCCAATCAATAAACAAAATAAGGTCCTTCAATAACCCTGATGGTATGGATTAGACAATAAATTCTATTACTTTTGTAGCCGTTACAACATCCAAAAAGTGATTATTGATAATCTTTGAATTAAGTTACTTAATAAATAGATCATATGACTTCACATTAGCCTTGCAGCCCCGGACATGAAAATTCCTAAGATTAGGCTTTTCCCATGCAACAAATAATATGGGGTTTAAAATACATACTTACTAGGGATTTTATTCAGAATATACATCATGGTTTATAAAGCATCACTCTATACAAAGTCTAGTAAAATTTAATCCATCAACATGCATCCGATCATGTCTATGAGCATGTAATTCAACCTTCTTATAATTCAATCTTGTTCAAGCATTCTAGGCATAAGGTTGTTAGCATAAAAAAATTCACAATCTCGGTTTATTATATCTTTATAACACTTACTATCTTTATCAAAACTGACACACTTGATTTTTTTATCATTTTTTTTTAGTTCTAACTCAATTTTAAACACCCTAAAAGAATTTAAGGATTCTAACTTTTCATTAGATATTTCCACCTAACCAAAACTTGAACAATTATCAATGAAGGTGAAATATTAGTATCCATCTATAGCGCTTTGCATAATCAATTCACCTACATTATTGTGAATCAACTCCAATATATCCATAATTTTGATTCATTAAATCTAGCATGGAGTATCTTCCTTGATACAATCAATACACCATAAAAAAGGATAAGTCTAGGTCGTGAAGAATATCTTATGCTATCAATCACTCCATCTTTTTATGGAGATATCACTTAGACACCTATTCTATAACATTAAGGACCCCATATTAATTATAACCTTTTTGTATCCAACCACAGTATTTAACTGACTAACTTTCTAATATCCAAACGACAACTACTTCTATGTATTCATCTTGTACTTTTCCATCATTTCTAATCCAACTATCGACTTTTATCACTTGGCATCGTCTTGTTTCTTAATGCTTTTAAAAAATGTGTAATGCAAATGAATGCACCTATATATAACCACCAAGTGTTCGATAGAACATCTTGCTAAAACTAGCAAAATATCTTGATTTATTGTAATACACACTCAAATCAATTTTCTTGTTTATCAAATTTAGGTTCCCTTGGATGTGATTTATTTTCATGCTTAGCACTTGATCTGTGTGAAATAAAGTAAGCACAAAGATCATTCAATTTTTCATGTGATATTTCATTTGACTAATTGTAAAGGTCATTTTTCTAAATGTCTACTCACCCTCTTAGGTGTGATATGATGTTTAAATATACTAAATCATGTTGCAATACATCAAAATTCGTACATATAAATTTAATTAATAGTAATGAAATCATACCTAACATTACGTGAAAATCCATAATAACAAAGCACTCCTTAAGAGGTTCATTCTTTATAACCTTAGTAGAAGAAAGGGAGAAGAAAATTATATTTATAGTCTCAAATGGATAATTACAGCAATACTGGAGTACAAGTAGGGACTTGCTTTGTTGTAGCCTTACTGGACAAACTATTATCATTACCCCAATAGTAGGCCTCACACCACTAAAGTTCATCAATGGCCTAAGTGTCATTATAGGTCTAATAATTTGATTACATAATTAACTAACCTATAATAATTAGTTGTTGTAACATTCATTTAATTCAATAACATATAATTTAATTAAACTACGGTAGTCCACATAGGAAAATTCTAACAAATTTTCCATTAACATATTTTGTCATATACTAGTCACATGCTCCCCAATTATCCCTAATTTGACCTTAATTGCATCTTGATCATTCCTAATTTTCTCTTTTACCTAAATCTAAAACTGAAGAAATTTTGCAAAAATCAAAGGTAGACTTTTTATTATGGTTTCAAATTTAAGCAAAAGAAAATTAAGAATAATAAGGTGAAATTATGGTAAAACTAAGGCTAATTAGAAAGCACGTAACTAACATGTGACAAAATCTATTAGGTTTTATTAATGCTAAAATTTGATAAGCCCAAATTCTAGCCAACTTGAACGATTCTTAAATCGCCAAACTGCAATCTGGTTATATAGATGATAGATGAAGAGATAGAGAGGAAAAAGAAGAAAAATAGTAAAAGGCCAAGAGGACTTTTTAACATGATTCGACTAAAATCCTTTGTTGGATTCCTACATCCACCATAATATTATTGCTCTATTGGAAATTTGGCAGACTTATAGTATATGTTTTTCAACATGCCTATTGTGTCTGCTCCTGCCCCTTTTTATAGAGGCTAGAAGGTTATAAATATAGTTTTATAAATTGTAATTCTGTTACACCGAGCAATAAATGCATTTGACAATTTGGCCTTCTGTAAATCGGCTTCTATAGAATTCTTTCTGTGGGTGGGCCCTGCAGGTTGCTATTTGCATATTGGCCTCACAAGTTAGGCCTGTGAATAGACATCTGCTTCAAGTTCAACCATGGCAAGCTCCTAGTTGGGTGAGAGACGTTGCATCCTATAAGCTAGGACTCCTACTCTAGGTCATTGCTAATCTTCAACCAACGACACTGAGCTTGTGTGATTCAAGCTCACACACAGTGATCCAGTGGCCAAGTAAGTTGAGGCTTGTCTTTTGTGAGCCGTGGCTATTGTCTTGGTCTCATCCTGCATCCTTTTCTTTGAGCTCACGGCTGGTGACCTAGAGCTTACGCTCAGTGACCTTGGCTTCCAGGCGGGTTAGGCTTCCTTCATCTGAACTTATTTGTTATTGGACTTTGGCCTGCCCATTTCTTATGGTACCAAAAAATACTTATAACGAGTTTAGATGAAAAATTACCACATGTGGACAAAGTCTTAGGGATACAAACTACATGTTACCTTTTTAGGACACTTTAAACCATAGGTATATAAATTGAAACTAGGGTCATACTACATATGGATAGAATATATTTTTCTCTAATTTAGAATGTTAGATTTTTTGTCCCGTTGATACTTTAATCAAGCTAATTTTGCTTCATTAATTAGGCTCTTGTTTAAATACTAATGGGAAATCAGACAAGAAGTCAGGTGAAGTGTTTATTCAGTGTAGTAGTACACTTTCATGCCTTGGTTTACTTATATCTATTGGTTATTGTCTTCTACTTTCCTCAAATTCATTTTTATTTTGTATAAATAAGAATATACTATCTTGTCATTGTGTCATATTTGATAAAATTACTCCCACTAATTCTATGTTAATATTTCCATCAATAATGGGATGAAAATTTAATGAAGGAATCAAAATTAAGCTAATAAATAGGATCAAAATTAAATATTTTAAATTAGAAAGAGTAAAATTACTCAACTTATATTTTAAAAGGACAAAAAATACATTTAAGACAAAAAGAATTTCATCACACTCATAGTTTTTAGCCGAAACAAATGCATATATGAACTCATAATTAAAATGTAATTATTGACAAATAATAATGGGTTGGATCAGAAGGCATTCAACTTGACTGTTCATTCATATGATGCATAGCTTTAATTGAATTAGACTTTCCCATGCACCATAGCTAGCCTCCCACGTTTCACTTTGGATTAGACTTTTCAAATATAATTATATGAAAAGTATTGTCCTGAGTTTTGCTCGACCTAAACCAATTTTAAGAATTCTAGTGTAGTTCAATTCAATTAAAAAAAATTTATGGTTGGAGGCACAAATCAAAATTCAATTACTTTTATTCTTATTATTATTTGAAACAAAAGTTAAAATTGTTTTAACTTTGGAACATGTATGGCATCCTTTCAAGCAAAGGAATTAAATCATTTAGGCATATATTGTGAAAATTGAGAACTTTTAGAGGATAAATTGTGGATTTTACGGTTTTCGTTTAATTTTCTAAAAAAACAAGTAACAAAGATATGTTGTGATATATTAACGAGAAAGACCAAAAATATCTTTCATCAATGGATTAACTAGTACAATGTTAGTACATTGTTGTAGATAAATGTTTAATTTTACACAACATGATGTAAACTTCACTTTGATTACAGTTTATAATAATAATAATAATCATAAAGTACAAGGAGAGCAAGTGTCTTATTCAATAACAGAGGCGGAAGGAGTCTGGGAGTTGGATACCGTCTGAGGATGATGAATATTTTATTTCTCATTATTCACTTATTTGGTATACACATGTTTCAAATACAATTAGATATATATATAGTCATGTAACTAACTATTGATAACAATAGATGACTTTAACTATATGAATCTTATTATACATAAACTACTCATGCCTATTTATATGTACTTTTATGTTCAAAGTATGTACTCACATACAATGAAACTTAATCATATAATCCTAAAAGACACATAAACTTAGCCATATAAAAATTACAAAATTATTATTTCCAATACACAACCTTAATTTTGGAATTTCTTCAATTCAAGGCTTCATCCAAAATCTTCAAACTTGAAGTGATTTTTAAAAAACTTTGGATTATATTCTAGAATATAAAGTATAAAAATCTTACCACAATCAACCTTATAGTTTTGCTTGTGACCTTTAGCAACTGATGGTTGTTAAGACCACCAAAGATAATGCTAAACTATCTAAGTTTATAGCTAGGGTGAGTCCAAGTCGAATTCACAGAGACCAGTGATTAATTTTTATGTGTTTGCAGTGTAAAATAGGGGAGGTTGGATATTTAATTAGAATATGAATTTAAATACATAGTTCAAGTCTAAACAAACGAAATAAAAAATGGAAGGGAGATGAAAAAAGAAAGATTCAATCCAAAGGACTATTACAACCAATTCTGTGATTGATCCTTGATATAATTATTTCATTTCCTCTATGACCACTTAGCCAAGAAACTAATTAGACCCAATACTTAATTAATTCTTATTAATTTATTCGTAAATTGGCCAACCAAGCCTAACACCTAATTAACCTTTATTGATAAATCAATTGAAGCCAATACCACAACTAATTCACCAATGGCATTAAGATCTAAATATACTAAAACTAATTAATTAAATTATCCCAATAGCTAATCAATTAATTATCCTGAATTCTCTACAAAAATTGACTTACCCTAGTGGCAAATCAAAATCTTATTGCTACTCCAAAAAAATAGCCATAAACAAAATATATTGCCTATTTATATTTAATTGGCAGTAAATCATAATGAATAATTAATTAATGGGCCCTATTAACTAATCATCTAAAGTAATTATAAGCACTAAAATAGAGAATCATGATAATCAAATTTGGAACAAATTGGAATTAGTAGTAAGTCACATAATCATTGTTCTTTGACATTTCTCACATCTAAAACAAAGTAGGCCAATAGAAATTACAATCTAATACTTTCCTATCTATTCTTTGAGGTCCAAAATTTCCACCACAAGCATAAAAATGGGAAAAGGAAATAATATACTAAAACACATAATCAGGCATATGTATCCTAATAATTTGATCAAAATAATATCTCCACAAGTAAGGATCATCCTACACAAAATGTTTAGCATCATTTTTTAGTGTTTTTTCTTGGCTCTACAAATAATTTACCAAATTAGCATACTAAGGAACATTACCTTGCAATTTGAAAAGCTATTCATCAGGAAAAGAATCATGTAGTGCAATGGATCCTCCTCTCTTATCAACCTACTCAAGTGATCTGTGACAAAGTTTTCAACTCCTTTCTTGTCTTTATTCTAATGACCAAACTCTTGCAACAATAGGATTAATGAACATAATTTATACATATTTTATATCCCTTTAAACTTAATATTTTTTCATGTTTATATGCTTAATTAGGTACTTGAAATTGGTTTTGTGGTTTGTTTAATTTTTTGTACTTAATTGAATTTATTCGATAAATTTATACTATTTCAGATTTTTAGGTATATTTTGAGTTTTGAACCTCAGTTTTAAGTGATTCTTATGTCTTTGAAAAGCTAAGAGAAATAGCAAAAAATTTCATAAATAGCCTAAAGCCTAGTTCAAATGTTTTAGTGGTCAATTCAAGCCTAAAACCTGGAATGGAGTGTAGTGCTGTGATCTAGAACCATTTTTAGTAATTTCATCATAAATGTAGCTCCACTTATCATTTTGGTATAACCTAAGCCCATAGCATATCTAAGATCCATTTTAACAACTTTCATGAAGGACATAAAGTCAAACTACACCATTTTGAGTTAGTTTCATAGGTGTGGAATTAAGTATTAAACTATGTTATGGGTTAGACTATTCTGGAAAGCTATGTCAGTTTTTGGCCTACAACATAAGTTAGGAATTGAGTTTTTATGGAAGGTCAAGGCTATCAGACTCTTAAGAGATAAGGATAAATTTTATAAAAAGGGAGTCATGTCCAATTAAACCTCCTTCTAATCCTGATTAGTAGCCTAACCAAAAGGTAGTGCAGTGAGCCTATAAATACTTAGCTAAGCTGCAATTGTAATAACTTCTAGATTCATTTTACATTATCTTTAATTTTGGAAAAGGATCTCTACTAGGGAAAGACTCTGGCCCTAATTAGGTATCTTCTTTCCTTTTATTTTTCTTTTTTATTTTGTATTAATGGGTAGCTAAACTCTTATCTCAATCTAAGGGAATTTCTACGCCAATTATTCTGTTAATTGACAAACTTGCTTTTAATTTCAATTTACTCTCAATTTGATTCTCTTAATTATCTATTTTAATGCTTATAATTGCTTTGAATGATTAACAAAGGTAATGAATTAATTAATTATTTAATATGATTTACTGTTAGCTGGATTTTCATAGGCAATTTGTCGTTGTTTGTGGCTACTTGGTTATAGGGTAGAAATAGGATTTTGATTCGCTGCTAGGGTAAGTTAATTTTTCTAGAGAATTGGGGGTAATTAGCTAAATTGTTGTTAGGGCAATTTAATTAATTAGACATGGAATTTTCAATTCTTGATGCTATATGTAAATTGGTTAAGGTGTCAGGCTTCAATTGATTTTATAATAAGGGTCAATTAGGTGCTAGGCTTAGTTGACCAATTTAGAAAGAAATTAACAAAAATTAAGTAGGTGTCAGGCTTAATTAGTTTCTTAGCTAAATAGTCAAAGAAGTAATGAAACATTAATGTCAATGATTAGTCACAGAATTGATTGTAGAAGTCCTTTAGATTGAGATTTTCTCCATTAGTTTTGTTTTTTACTTGTTTATATTTTTTATGCTTTTATATTGTTTGATTAAATTCCTATTATAATTAGATAGTATCCAACCCCTTATTTTACATTACAAACACATTGAAGTAAATCATCAATCTCTATGGATTTGACTTGGACTTATCCTAACTATTAGCTTATATAGTTCAGCATTATTTTTTATGATCTTGATAAGTGCCAAATTTTGGCCTCATTGTCAAGCATTGGCTAATTGATTTTTTTTTTTTTGTGCTTCTAGTTATATATAGTATTAAGATATTAACATTAGTGTTAGGCTTTATTTTTAGCCATGTTTCCCCCAATTGCCACCCTTTTCCTTTATGTATATTTTTCCTATTTCTAGGTTCCAAACAAGGCCTATTAATATAAAAACTAACTATGGAATGTTGATTTGAAATTTGGCATTTGACCTTCTAAGCAAAATCCATGGCAAGCCAAGGTCCTTGTCAAATTTTAGCCAAATTCCATCATTTACTATGACTTTTTAATTTCTTTAGTATTTTTTGAATTGTTTTACCATTTTTCTATATTCTATTTCTAATATATGATCCAGAAATTGAAAGAAGCATGTAGAATTTGAGAAGAGAGATCAAACGCCAATCTAGGATAGTTCAGGAACCTACATTAACTTTAGTAACTCCCTCTCCTAGTTCAGGCACTATAGTAGACTTATTTTTTCTATGTTCATCATCCTATTCAAGCTTGAAAAATATGGCATTCCTTTAAAGGACTTTGAAGGAGTTGAGTGCTCCAAACCTCAACCAGTAGCCTTGTATACATTAACTATCCAAAAATTGATGCTATAATTGAGCTAAAATCTAGATCAATACACATTATATTTCATGGTTTGGTTGGAGAAGATCCCCATAGGCATCTGAAAGAGTTTCATGTGGTTTGCATAACATGAAGCCACTAGGAATTTCAAAGGAGCAAATCAAGTTGAGTTCTTTTTCTTTCTCCTTGGTTGATTTAGCTAAAGATTGGCTTTACTACCTTCCTTTTGGCTCGATTAGTACATGGCCTAAGATGACTAAACTTTTTTGGGAGAGATACTTCCTTACCTCTAAAGCTGCTAATATTAAAAGAGAAATTTTTAGTATCAAACAACTAGATGGAGAGACCATATATGAGTATTAGGAGAGATTCAAGAGGTTGTATGCAAGTTGTCCATATCATCATATCATTGATCAACTCTTGATCTAATATTTCTCTATAGGTCTTCTACCTATGGATAGAAGTATGATACATGTTGCAAATAGAGGAACCTTAGTAGACAAGACACCTAATGCTGTAAGGATGCTGATATCAAATATAACTATTAATTCACAATAGTTAGGGAGCATGATAGATTATGCAATGAAAATGATAAATGAAATACACACATCTAATCTAGAGAGATAAATAGCAGACTTCACTTAAATGGTTTAGCAATAGTAGTAGACCATAGGGTAAAGACAACCACCACCAGTAGCAATAGTGCAAGGAATCTGCTCAATCCCTAGATATTACACTAAAACATATCCAAACTTGTAGGAAATTGACCCCTTTCAGCAATAGATTCATGCAGTGGGGAGCAAATTTCTAGAAAAAGCAGAAGATTCCCAACTTAATCCTAGCAATCATACAACCTATTTTCTAATACTTATAACTCTGGCTGGAGAGATCACCCAAATCTAAGATATGAAAATCAAGTTGGGCAGTAGACTTTATTTCAGCAAATGTAGCCATATCAGACCATGCAGCCATATCAGATGTAATAGAATTAGGCCTTGTAGAACCAATAGTAGAACTAGGATTTATCTTCAATTAAAGCTTTAGTAAACTTGATCAAGAGCATAGCTCAAAATAATACTACAATTCTATCAAGAAATCAGAGGACACCTTTAGCAAATGAAGTAGGATACAAACAACATCAACACCATACTTCAGATAGTAGAACCAGGATAACCAGCTTAGAAACTCAAGTTGTAAGTAGATTACCCTCCTAAACAATCATGAACCCCAAAAGGAATGTTAATGTAATACTACTAAGGAGTGGTAAAGAAGTGGAGGCCTAAATTGAGCAACTAGTTTCAGCGAAGTAGAAAAATATTTCATAGCATAATGAGGCAAAACCTACAAAAGGTGATTCTTGATTAGCTTTGGTTTTGCCTCCTCCTTTTCCTCCCTTCTCTAATAGATTCACAAATAAAAACAAAGAAGAACAAGAGAGAACATCCTAGACAATTTGAGGAAAGTGGAAGCGAACATACCCCTACTATATCTGATTAGATAGGTTCCTAAGTATGGAAAGTTTCTTAAGGAGTTATGCACAACCAAAACAAAATTGAAAGACAATGAGAAGATAAGCATTGGGGAGATTGATTCTGTGATCATTCAAAGAAAAATACCTTAGAAATGTAAAGATCCAAGTTCCTTCATTGTCTCATGTTCCATTGGCTAGGATCATTTTACACATGCCATGCTAGACATAGGTACATCTATAAATGTCATGTCTTATTCTATTTATGCATATTTGAATTTAAGACCATTAAAGAAAAAAGATGTTGTGATTCAATTAGCAAATAGGCCTGATGTGATTTCTATAGGATTCCTTGAGAATGTGTTGGTACGAGTGAATGCATTCATCATCCCAGTAGATTTTTATATTTTGAAAATGTCTAATAATCCTTTAACCAATAACTTAACTCCTATCATTTTCAGTAGACCTTTTATGAAAACATCTAGAACAAAAATTGAAGCGAATGTTGGTTCTCTTACTATAAAGTTTGATGATGATACCTTGCAATATAATATCTTTGATAATGCTAAGGAATATCATCCTAATACCTATTTTGTGTGCTTTGTTGATGTCACTGACCCTTTAGTGTTGGATGTAAATGTTCCTAAGTTAGTTTTCATAGGAGAAACAATTTCATCAAGTAGCAAAAAGTTTAGGTCATTGAGGATAAATTCCAGAGTTCATAAGTGGTAGGCAATTTTTGTGGTGCCAAGAGTTCATAATCTTGGTTGAAAGAACTAATAAATTGTTTAACCAATAATGTTAAACAAACACATTTCTTAGGACATAATCCAAGCGTTTACTTTTTTTCCCTTTCTTTTTTATTTCAATCATCTGAGATTCGTTAATGATTTTGTGCTTATATTAAGTACAATGTAAAATTTAAGTGTGGGGAGAGAGATTTTAGATTTGTTTTATTTTACATTTTGCTTTGTTTGTGTGAAAAAGAAATTCTGCTAAAAAAATTTTGTTTTCCTTTGTTTTAGATAATTTTTATTGATGATAAGTTTGTTTAAGCTTTAAGTAAGTTGCAATTGGTTTTGATGGTTGCATAGCATGATTGGATAAATTGCCTTGCCTCTTGATTCTTGAATATGATTACTATTATGATGAATTTGAAGTGTTTGTGGATTGATTTTGGTAGATATATAACTTATGCGATTGAGTCATTTTTTTTATCATTTTAATCATGTTTCTCTTCTTTCCTGTGTGTGGTTTTTTTTCATAAAATTCTTGTTCTAAAACTTGCTTTGAATTTTTTTGAGATTACATTGGTACATTCATGCGTAAATATGATTAAGGCATTTCTTTGATTAAGCTACTTTTGCCCTTTTAACCTACCTTGTAATGTATTATTATTGAGCCTCTTTTAGCCTAATTGACTTTTTTCTTTTTATATGGCCCATTAGAAAGTCAAACCTTGAATGTCTTTATTTTTTTCCCAACCTTAGGGATTAGTAGAGCATTTTGTTCATTAGTGGGATTGGTTCTTAAATAAATGTGGGGATGTGCTAATTGTTTAATGAAAAAGCAATAACGATTCATTTCAATGGCCAAGAAAAGAAAAGAAAAAAAAAGAACAAAAATAAATGAAAAAAAAAGGATGAAAAAGGTCTCAATGCAAATCAAGAGAAATAGAAAGAAAATTGAATTTCAAGAAAAAGAAAATTATCAAAAAGAAAGAGATAAAAGAAAATGAAAAGGGAAGAAAAAGAAATAGAAAAAAAAGTGAAAAAATTTGAAATTTTGTTGTATAGATTTTCCATTTTTAATTGTTTCTTTACTTGTTTGGATCTATGCCATAATGTTCTGTTAGTATCTTTGGTTTAGCACTTTCATATCTTTGTCATTCTTTTCCTCTCCTTTTCCCTTGGCCATGTTACAAACTTTGTGAAGTCCTTTTAATTTGTACTATGAATGTGATTTTAGTAGCAAAGATTAGATGATAAGCAATCTTTTGGTGGTGCATTTTTATTGATTGAAATTGAGTGAAACACTTTCACATCTTAAACACAAAGAAAGTTGCATAGAAAGCTTAACTTGTGATGGTCTATCAATTTGATTTACTTACCTTTTGAATGAAATTGATTTGCTAGTTGATTTTAAGTTTTGAGTTGTTAAGAATGTGCTTTATGATATACTATGTCCCCAAAAAGTTTGGTTATTTCCTTGCTTTTGGTTTTACATTCTCATAATTGTTTAGAGTTTAGAGTTTGAGTTTACTTTGAGTATAGTTTAGTTTTGTTTTGGTATGTAAGGGAATTTGATGAATACAATTTATACATATTTATATTCCTTTATATTTACTCTTTGTCTTATTTATGTACTTAATTGGGCATTTAAAATTGGTTTTGTGGTTTGTTTGATTTTGGTGCTTAATTGAATTTATTCAGTAAATTTATACTATTTCAAGATTTTAGGCATACCTTGAGTTCAGGATATCGATTTTGGGTGATTCTTATATCTTTTGAAAGCTAAAAGAAAGAGATAAAAATGTCATGAAAGCCCAAAGCTCAGTTCAGACGTTTTGAAGGTCAATTAAGCCCAGAAGATAGAATAGAGTGTTATATTGTGGCCCAGAATCATTTTTAGTAATTTCATCATAAGTGGAGCTCCACCTATTATTTTGGTGCAAACCTAAGTAGATAGAATAGCTAAGATCCATTTCAACAACTTTTATGAAGGACTTAAGATCAAGCTACACCATTTTGAATTAGTTTCATGATTGTAGACTTAAATGTTAAATTTTGTTATAGGTTGGACTATTTTGTAAAGCTATCTCAGTTTTTGACCTATAACTTGAGCTATGAATCAAGAATTATGCAAGGCCAAGGCCATTAAACTCCTAAAAGATAAGGTTACATTTCACAAGAAGGGACCCATGTCTAATTAAGCCTTATTGCAACCGTAATCAGCTACCCAATTAAGAGGTGATGCAGTAAGCCTATAAATACTTAGTTGAGCTATAATTGTAATAATTTTTAGATCTATTTTACATTGTCTCTAATTTTAGAAGAAAAGGAGCTCTATTAGGGCCAGACAATAGCCCAAATTAGGTTTCTTCCTTCCTTTTATTTTTCCTTGTTATTTTTGTATTAATGTGTACCTAAACTATTATTTCAATCTTAGGGAATTTTTGCACCAATTCTTTTGTTAATAGCGAAACTTGCTCTTAATTCCAATTTATTCCAAATTTGATTCTCTTAATTCTCTGTCTTAATGCTTATAATTGCTTTGTATGATTGATTAAGGTAGTCAATTAATTATTTATTTATTGTGATTTACTATTAGTTGAATTTTCATAGGTAATTTGTTGTTATTTATGGATGTTTGGTTGTGGATTAGTAATAGGGTTTCGGTTTGCCACCAAGGTAAGTCAATTTTTCAAGAGAATTGGAAGTAATTAGTTGAGTTATTGCTAGGGTAATTTAATTAATTAGACTTGGTGTTTTCAGTTCTTAATACTATTAGTAAATTGGTTGAGCTATCAGGTTTCAACTGAATTAATAATAAGGGTCAATTGAGTGTTGGGCTTGGTTGACCAGTTTAAGAAGAAATTAATAAGAATTAATTAGGTGTTAGGCTTAATTAGTTTCTTGGCTAAGCGACTAAGGAGGGAATGAAACATTAATGTCAAAAACTAGTCACAAAATTAGTTGCAGGAGTCCCTGGGATTGAGCTTTTCTCCATCAATTTTCCCTTCTTTTTTTTGTTTTAGTTTTTTATTCATTTATGCTATTTGATTAAAGTCCTATTATAATTAGATAGTTCCAACCCCTCATTTCATACTACAAACACATTAAAGTAAATCAATAATCTTTGGGGATTCGACCTAAACTTACCTTAGCTAGTAACTTAGGCAGTTCAACATAATTTTGCTAGTCTCAACATTGAATCCACTTGATTAGTCTTAGCTTTACTTGGAAAGCAAATATTTCAAAACTACATGGTCAGAAAATACAACAACCTTAGATCTAAGAAAATAAAGATGAAATTTGTCTAAGGTAAATACTATAGCTAAAAACTCTTTTTCTAATGTGGAGTAATTGCATTAGGCTGGATCAAGAGGCCTAGAAGTATAATGAATCATATGAGCTTTCTTGCCAACCTACTACCCCAAAATTGCTCCCAAAGCATAATTACTTGTAGACATAATTTCAAAAGGAAACTTCTAATTGGGAGGTTGAATGATGGAAGCAAATGTCAATGCAGCCTTTAACATGTTAAAAGCATCCTTGTATGCTTGGTTGAAATCAAATGGAACGTCCTTTTGCAACAATTTGGACAAAGGTAATGCTATCTTGGAGAAATCCTTAATAAACCTATGACAAAAAACCTGCATGGTCAAGAAAGAAATACACTTCTCACACACATGTGGGGTAGGATAAGCTCATGATCGAATCAAATTTTGCCTTATCTCTTTCAATGCCTCTACTTGACACTATATGCCTTAAAACCATCCCTTACTTAACCATAAAATGGCATTTCTCAAAATTCAAAATAAGATTTGTCTCTAGGCGATGCCTAAGCATATGGGTCAAGTTCTCTAAGCACACATCAAATGAATCACCATAAGTAGTAAAACCATCCACAAAAATCTTTATTAATGCTATAAAAAATTTGAAAAAAAGCTCACCATGCACCTTTGAAATGTGGCAAGTGCATTGCGAAGTCTAAAAGGCATCCTCCTATAGCCATATTCTTCAAAAAGGCAGTGAAAGTAGTCCACTCTTGGTCTTCTGGTGTTATCATAATCTGAAAGTATCCTATGTACCTATCCAGTAAGCAATAATAGGATTTGTTAGCCAACTGCTCAAACATCTAATCAATGAAAGGAAGATTGTAATGGTCTTTTCTGCTTAATGCATTCAGCTTGCGGTAATCAATGCACATACCCTAACCATTTTGAATTATGGTTAGGATAAGCTCATCACCTTGATTTTTCACTACAATGATCCTTGATTTCTTTGGTACTACTTGAATATGGTTAACCTATTTGCTGTCAAAAATTGGGTATTTGATATGGACTTTGGACTCTGCATGACATTTTTATAAATTTCTCTTTTTTCAAAGGCATAAGAATCATCCAAAATCGAAGTTTAGAACTCAAGATACATTCAAAAACCTAAAATAGTGTAAATTTACTAAATAAATTTAATTAAGCACAAAGACTGGGCAAACCCCAAAACCAATTACAAATATTCAATTGAGCATATAAACATGATAAAAAAACTAAGTATTTAAGAGATATAAAATACGTATAAATTATATTCATGGGCAACGATATTGATTTTGGGCCTCTTAACATTTCTTATGGTATTCTTTTTCATCTTGGACATCTGTTTGACTCCAATACTGTCATGACTTAGGGTGCTCCAAGTCTTTCTCTTCTTAATGTCTTTGATCTCTCCTTTTGCATTTGCACTCTATTATTTATCTTTCATATTGTCATCTTCTTTTTGCTTTTTCATGTCCTTTAATCGATTGAATTCTTCTTGTATCATTGTCAGAATTGTCATGATTGTATCCTTGTCATTCTCTTTGACGCCATAACCTCTTCATCCTTAAAGAGACAAGACAAGTCATAAGTTATCTCATCTTAGGTTCTCCAATTCTAGGTTGCTTCTTTGAATTTAACATGCCCTTTTAATGATAGTATGATATTTTTTTTTTCATCTTCAAAGACATTTGACAAATTATAGGTTAAGATTTCTTAGACTTTCCAAATCTAGTTAGTTTCTTCAAAGTCAACATTTCCTTTCATAGGTGATGTGGTCTCTTCTTCCTATTCAAACACACAAGACAATTTATACTTCTCTTCTTGGACTTCACAACTCCAAGTTATTTTTTTCAACAAATTCAACATTCCCTTTGTTAAATTTTTTATGGTCTTTTTTTTGTCTTCCTTCTCTACGTCTTCCTCATTTTTCTCCTCTCTTTGAAAAAACTTTTGTAAATTCTCTTGAGTTTGTTTATGATGGTTGCATCTATTACGATCTCAAACATCAAATCATCTAAACCCTGATGGATAAATGTGAGAGCTTGTTAATATTTTTGTCTTGCCTTTACCAAAGCATCCTTTTCCTCTTGAGACAAATAAATCAACCTCATCATGTGATAAGATGTAACCTCTCTCTACACTCTTCTGTGCACCATGTGTTCTAAGTAATACCTTCATGTGAATAAACGAATGATCAAAATCCTCTCTTGTAAGAAGAGGAATTGGGATATGGCACATTTTATCATTGTCCATCTCTCAACACATATGAACCAAACTGTGATGCCACTTTGTTGGAAAGAAAGAAAAATTTTAGTTCTCATGTTCACTTACTTGGCATACATATACTTTAAATATAATAAGGTATATATAATTACCAAAGTGGCTTTTTGATAATAATAGATGATTCTAGTTATATGAACCTTATCATATATGAATCATTCATATTTAAAAACATATACTTTCATATTCAAAGTATATACTCACATACAAGAAACCTTAATAATATAATCTAAAATACACATGAATTTAGGAACATAAAAATTACCAAATTATTATTTCCAATAGATATGACCAATTTTTACAGGTATACATGGTATTACATGCTGAAGTAATAGATGAATGTTAAATATCAATTGGTATTACAACCTAAATAAATACTTCAAACAAAAC
>JANHAO010008041.1:0-19615 GCA_026873985.1 Saraca asoca | reverse complement strand
CTTACACATTTTTTATTACTTTTAGATAAATATTTTATTATTTTTTGTTATAAATATATTATTGTAATTGATCCATTCTATTCCTGCAATGTTTTATTGTACTAAACATTTTTTAATATAATTTTCTTTAAAAATTGTGAGACTTGATTTGATTTAAATTATTTTTAATTCAATTATCTATTATTTCTTTATTTATTTGATTTACAATCACATAAGGTAGTTCTCCTATTAATTTATTATATGTTATGATTATTGTTATTATCATTAGAATTTGATACTACGAAGTGAGTTGACAAAAGTCCAAAAAGAACTAAGTCAAACAAAAGAAAACAAGCTCGCTAGATCATGAGGTTACTATGCGAAGAGCCTCAGCTCGCTAAGGGCCTCAACTTGCTAAGGACCCGAGCTCATTGGATTGAATAAACTTGAGGTCGCAAATTAGTAGTAGTCCTAGTGTATAAAACTCCAGCTCACTAAGATGAAATCTTACCCAACCAGAAGCCAGCTAAGATTAAGCATAAAAAGGGCAAACAACTTGCACTGCCATTCTACGAAATATGGCCACCGAGCCCCACACACAGAAAGCAAACTGCAAAAGCCAGTTTATAGTACTCTAGGCAGTCTTGTTCATTTAATATTTGGTGTAATAGATGTACAGTTTATTTAGTTCTATTTGTATCCTTCCATACTTCTATAAATGGGGGGCTAGACCCATTGTAAAGAGATAACATCTTTGAGGCCGGAACTCTGTAAACATTTTCTTTAGATTAATAGAACAACTCCATAGATGTAGGGTTTGATGCTATCCAGATTTGGCCGAACCACATTAAACCTCTATGCACATCCTTTTGCTCCTCCCTTTGCTCTAGCCATCTAACATTTTCCACCACTCCAGCAATTGGGAAATAGCTTGGGTCTTGAAAGAACCAGCTCCGTTAGTTAGATTTGGGTCCAATCAAAATTCACCATCAATATTTTGGCATGCCCAGTGGGACCCTTTTATTCTCTGGTTGTCTCTTTGCTTCTCTAATTGATGTTGTTCAATGGAAATGACAAGAGGAAATGCTATCAGAAAACAAGATGTTATTAGTTAGAAGGTCAAATTGTGAGCTCCTCTACCCAATGGATTGGCCTTTCCAGTTTATCACTAACCTGCTGTTATTGTCCTTGAGACTAGTGAGGCCCAGGGATGGCACAAGTGTTGGGAAGCATTTAAGGATTCGATGAGGAGGATGACTGAAGCATTCTAGACGCTAGCCTAAGCACAAACTCAGGGTATGCGAAGGCAAGCTGAAGCCATTGTGCTCGGGAATGTTTCCAAGCAGCAACAAGTTGGAACTTTGAATAGAGCTAGCCGCAAACACATTTTAGGTTGCCACTCACACAACAAAGAGGAAGCCGCTAAGCTTCCAGTTAGAAATATGAAGGATTGCCATCATTGGTAGAAGAGTTGATCCAAAGGGTGAAGCAATTGGAGGCATCCCTCTGAGCTCAAGGTTATTAGAGTCATGCCATAGAACAAACTCCTTTCTCTAGGGAGATTGAAATGGACCCCCCCTCAGAAGCTCAAAATTCCTACCTTCCCACTATACAGTGGAGACAGTGACCCGCGTAATCACTTGGGCATGTTCAACAATCAAATAGATCTTCAAACGAGTAATCCTTTGATCAAGTGTCATGTCTTTTCTATCACATTAGGAGACACCACCTGAGCTTGGTTCAGGAACCTCCTAGCTCGCAGTATTAGCAGTCGGGAGGAGTGCCAACAAAGATTTCTCAACCACTATAGGACATTGAAGAGGCAACTTGCAGTCCCTGCCACTTTGTTACAACCTTCCAGCACAAGCATGAGTCTTTGAAAGACTACATTGTTCGATTTAGACATGAGATCAAAAATATAGAGAGCCAATCTAACGAAAGTGTTTTAACGGTGATATCTGTCGGGCTTCACAAAGATGGCAAGCTATATAATAATATATACAAATCCCCAGTAATGGACTTAGGAGAGTTCTATGATTGAGCTGCCAAACAAGTCAAGTGGGAAGAATTTTTGGTGGAAAGAAGTTTAAGCCAGATGGCTTAGGCCAAAGTAAGAGGAAGAATAGTCGTAGGACACAAAAAGTGGCCCCAACCCCCAACTTGCAAAAAAGAACAAAGCTGAGCGACCTCAACAGGTGGTTCTTTACGAGCACTACAATGTCTTATCTAATACTTCTGATAAGATTTATGCTATAGAAAGGAGTAGAGAGGATTTTAGGATTCCTACTCCCTTGCGAGCACCTTGTGCAGGCAGAAACACAAACAAATTCTATACATATCATAATGAAGTAGGGCATAACACTTTGGATTGTCAAGCCCTTAGAGATGCCATTGAAGATCTGATTAAGAAAGGGTGCTTGAAAGAGTATGTATTGCAACCTACGGCACAACAGCCTCTTTGGCCTCAGCAAAATTTCGAGCAGGAATAGCTAGCTATAATGAGGACCATATATTGAATTTGTAATATGTAGAAATGGTCCAATTTCCTATAGGTTGGTTCATGTAGTTTTTTCTAATGAATTTTGGAAAATGATGAATCGGTGTCAAGATTCTAGAAGGTGCACACTTTGCAAAATGAATTTCAAGTCATGATTAAGCGATACATTAATGTGACCAGCACAGTGTCACATTATCATGGTCAACTTCTTGATCATAGCCTTTATGCGATAAAGTATTTGTAGCTGTCATGTAATTTTTAAGCTCGTGTGTATAAGCCACATTTTTAGCCACTGCATGCATGTAGCAATCATTAGTCATGCACACAAGCAACTTTCTTAGCCATTGTGTATGCAATTTTAAGCTCGCATGTATAAGCCACTTTCTTAGCCACCATGCACACATAATGACCTTACCACACATACAAGCCACTTTCTTATCCATCATTCATTGTGACTTTATTGCACATATAAGCAACTTTCTTAGCCACCATATGCGCACCATTGTTAAACACATATGCGATCAAATTTCTTAGCCACCGCATGTGTACAACTATAAGCTCATGCATACAAGCCACTTTCTTAGCCGCCACATGCACGTAGCAATCGTTAGTCATGCATATGAGAAACTTTCTTAGCTATCATATGCATGCAATTTTGAGCTCGCGAGTAAGAGCCACTTTCTTAGCCACTGGGTGCACACAGTGACCTTATCGCATGTACGAACCACTTTTATAGCTACCATATGTTGCGACCTTACTGCACATATGAGTAACTTTCTTAGCTGCCATATGTGCACCATTATTGACACATATGCGAGCAACTTTCTTAGGTACTATATATGTGTAACTATAAGCTTATGCATGCGAGTAACTTTCTTAGCCACCACATGCACGCAACAATTGTTAGTCATGCATATAAGCAACTTCCTTAGCTATCGTATGTATGTGATTTAAATCTCGTAACTTTCATGTGATTTAAATCTCATAGCTTTCATGCAATTTAAATTTTACAACTTTCATGGGACTTGTTTAATATCGTTTGTGTTCAACATGCTTGACCTAAGCTTATCTTTGGATTACAAAACGTCACCAATTGATTATTTAGTTATTTTATGTGCAAAATTAACGTTTATCATCTAAAATTGCAGGGCAAATGACCAACATGCTTGAAGATGAAAGAAGAGAATTTTAATCATTAAAAAGCCTAAACAAGATACATTTACATCAGTTAAAGCCAAAATACAAGTCAAGAAAACCTATAACTAGTCCTTTTGGGAGAAAGATTGTTGCACAAGGAGAAAACTCTCACCAATCAGAGGGCCAAAGGCTAAAAGATGAACCCTTGCTCACTAGAACTCGTGAGCTCACCCAAGCCCTTGAAATTTTTTTCCCCACACCTTCCTTAGTAGCAAGCTCTTCCTCAACTTGACTCCAGTCAACCAAAAAGGGAACGAGCATTAATTGCTCCTTAACTTTCTCGGCCAACAATTACTTTCCTGATTCCAAAGAGAGTAACTTAAGAAGCAATAGGAGCCTAGCTGGCGAGGCAAAATCCCATGGCAAAGTCATAAGGACATAACCCAAAATCCATACGAGATCTATCCATATTACAGGAGAAGAATCGACTTTAAACCCTCTTATGCAATAGACTATACATGCCTTATTCAAAAGGTAGGGCATCGAAAAATTAAGAAGTTTATCTGAAGCTTCCATTTGGTCATTCTTTGAAAGAAGAGGAAAACTCCCCACAATAGACTTAGCTTGAAGGATTTGGAAGGAACCCCCTAACCACTCTCATTTAATGAATTGAGAGAAAACAAGTCTAATGTACTGATAACCATAAGATGCATTTTTTCTGGAGAAATGAAATGACAAGTTGACATAAAGAACTTTGACTGCACAGTCATCCACAGTTGAGATTTAAAATATCTTTCAATTTTGAATCTGGAATGGGTCGAATAAGGATCCAACAGTAAAACTTATCTATACGACTTTTTGAATCTCGTAAGGCCCCTAGTTCACCTAATTCGCACCTTGTAAAGAAAAATGAGTGCATAAGATAAGGGCCAGAATTAAGGTATAACGCAACAACACGAGCTTTTGCTAGCAAAAGTCTAATTCCCAGCTTGCGAAGCAAACTGATAGTTGGAGGGTTAGTGTTGTCATTAGAATTTGACACTACAAAGTGGGTTGGCAAAAGCCCAAAAAGAACCAAGTCAAATAGAAGAAAATGAGCTTGTCGGATTGTGAGATCACAATGCAAAGCTAGACCATGAAGTCACTGTGCAAAGAGCCTCAGCTCACTAAAGACCCAAGTTTGCTGGACTGAACAAACTCAAGGTTGCGAATCAGCTGTAGTCCCAGTGTATAAAGCTCCAGCTCACTAGGACAAAGTCCTATCCAACTAGAAGCATACTAAGATCAAGCATAAAAATGGTAAACAACCTACACTGCCATTTTGTGAAATACGACTATTAGGCCTCACACGCAGAAAGTAACCTGTAGAAGCTAGTCTGTAGTACTCTAGGCAGTCTTATTCATCTAATATTTGATGTAACAGATGCATAGTATATTTAGTTCAATTTGTACCCCTTTATACGTCTATAAATAGGGGCCAGATCCATTGTAAAGAGAGAGCACCTTTCAGGCCGAAACTCTGTAAACATTTTCTTTAGATCTATAAAACAACTCCATGGGCATAGAGTCCGATGTTGTCTGGATATGGCCAAACCATGTTAAACCTCTGTGCATATCCTTCTTCTCTCCCCTTTCCTCTGGCCATCTAGCCCTTTCTACGACTTCAACAATCGGGAAATAGCTTGGGTCTTGGAAGAACCCTTTTTATTGGTTAGATTTGGGTCCGACCAAAATTCACTGTCAATAATTGCTAACTAAATCTTATGATCTATAATTATTATAAAAATTCAATATAAGGAATGATTAGGTGCTAATAATTATGAGCTTAATTTTTGTTCAATACCAAAGAGAAACATAGGATAGGTTAAATGATTTGCACTAGTATATAATTATTATTCAGTCTTAGCCTCTTCTTGTTTGTAATGTTATTATTAATCTAATTAGGATTGCTTAATACCGAATTAGTTAATAATAAGAATTTAATTTAAGTGATAGATTTAAATTAATGAAATTATGGAAAAAAGATAATTATTATTCTGACATTTAGGTCAGTCTTAGCTAAGTAATCCAAAAAGAAATAATATATAGGTGTTGGTGATCACTCTGCAAATTGAATATATAAATCTCTCTTGAATTGAAGTTTCCCGAATTAAAAGTTTCCTTTGTAATTTAATTTCAGTTTTCATTTAATATTTCGAATTTAAATAAAAACTCCCTTTTCATTTAAGTTTGTTGTATTTAATAGATCAAAATTATAAATCAATCAATTAATCTCTAGGGTTTGACTTGCACTTACCAATACTACAAATTTAGGAAATTTGGTAAATTTTTAGTGGATTTGACAACCATCATTTCTCTTACTGAATGTGACAACTAGGGGATTAAGTAACTTTTTTCTTAAAGAGGTTGTCAGCATTTAGAAGGAAAATGGAAAGAACATGCCATATGAAATGCTTAATTTTGGGTGGACACTCCATCCTCCATAACTTATACCACAAAGTTGCAGGAAGGTAAGACTAAGAAGATGAGCCACTTTTGGAGACAGAATCCATTTGTGAGAGCAAAAAGTTGTAGCTGACTTCACTAAATAATCTTTATTTATTGATGGGAACCAACACAACCTATTTGTTTAAGAGGAAGAAGGTACATAAATAATCAAGATGAGTTGTTTTTCAAAAGGACAAAGACATTGCTAAATATGCAAGAGGTTTCAATAGCTAGAAAAATATGGGATAAAAAAATCAATAACCCTAGATTAATGCTTTAAAAGAGAGAGTGATGATGGCTAGTCTCTTACTATGGATATCTGGCACCACATTCTAATATTTCAACCATTTTTAACCATCAAATATAAACATTTTTGAATGACCTCCTTACTACTGTCAAGAAAACTAGACCAACTCCATGATGCTCTACTCCTTATTATTATAAAAAAAAACTTTCGTTTAATAAAAAAAGTTAATTATAATTTTTAATTTTTTGAAAGTTATAAAATATATTTTTTAATGTATGTCGGTCTTACAAAATTGATATAGAAAAATTAAAATTGACAATTAACTTTTTTTTATTGGACAAAAATAAAGATATATGTTATAATGAAGTATAAATTTCTCATATCCTAAGATATTAATTGCTTGATTCTATTATATTTTTTTTATCTAATAGCCTTATCTTTATATATTATAGATGTAAAGGTCTAGAGTAACTTTATTTTATTTTATTGCTAGTCTATTTTTAAAGTTCAAGTCATTAATTAATTTGTGATTTTTTTTTAATTTCATTCAATATGTATAGTTATTTGTGTTTACACTCCAAATTGGTGGTCCACTTGCATAGTTGTCCTTTTCAATTCCTTGTGGTGCCTTTTAAAATTTCAAACTAGAACGCGGTTTCAACAATATTCATATTGGTACAAAATTTATATACCTTTTAATGCTAAGTTTAACTTTAATAAAAAAAAGAGAATTAATGACTAAAATATTTAATTATTAAACTAAGAATTCTATACTACATGGAAAAATAACATTTCATAAACTAGGAAGAAAAAGTTGTCCATCAATTTATTTGTCGAACTTATTAATTATAGATCATCGCATGATTATTACCACATTTTAATTACTACATTTTTCATATCATTGCTCAATTTTCTTTCTTCTTTACCTAATAAAAAAAATTGAAATATATAAATTGAAGTGGAGAAAAGAATGAAGTGTAAAAAAAAAAAGAATGAGATGTAAAAATGGAATTGTTATGGGTGACTTTTGGTATTACGAAATGGGCTAGCAAAAGTCTAATAAATAAGTCCAATATGCGAAGGCCCAGGTTGCTACATACTGAGGTCACTGACTCAAGACAGTCAGGTCACTATGGCATAAAGTCGAATGACTAAACTGCAAGGCAAAGAGCTCAGGTTGCTATGCCAAAAGGTCAAACCACCAAGATGCAAAGCCCGAGCCTTGGGATAGAACAAGGCCTGAACATGCTAGAGTCTGAGTCGCATAGTCAATAGCTCGCCCAAAGCGAGCTCGTATAGCCAAGTGTGCACACAACCTCCCATGACCCAAGGCAACAATGACCCTAAACAAAGGTCCTTATGCATAGCACCTCGCCCAGCTAGTAGCTCGACACACCCAAGATTGAAAGCACGCACCCCTCAGACAACTTCTAACGCCCTTCTACAAAAAGTAGCCCATTGAGCCTGACTCATAGAAAACAACTTGCAGAAACCATTTTATAGTAGTTTAGGGAGTCTTGTACATTTAATTTCTAATGTAACATATTGTAACATGTAAAATTACGCTTGTATCCTCCTTTCCTTTATAAATAAGAGGAAATAGTTCATTATAAAATAGACTTAGCTAAAGTATTGAAACTTTGCTAAGATTTCTCTAATAGCAATAAAACAAACCATGGACGTAGAGATCAATGCCATCTGATTTTAACTAAACCACATTAAAAACCTCTGTTCTTCCTCCTCCATCCTACCCTCCTTCAATTTAAACACCCAAAAAATAGTTTGAGTCTTAAAAGAACTATTGGTTGGTTGGATTTTAGCCTAGAATCGAATTCCACCATCAATATTTGGGCGTCATCTGTGGGAAACATCTGTTTCTAGCTTGTTTTTTGTACTCTAAGTTGATCAAGCTTAATTGTAATGATTGGAGGAAGAACTACAAGAAGCTCTAGCACTCCAACTTTTTGGCAAGCAAATACCTCTACTGTAAGAAAAGCTGCCAATTTACCCCTCGAGACTTACCACCAACTTGCTGCTTCTCCCAAAATTGGTGGAGTGCAAACAACTCTCCAACTCTAGCAAATGTTCATGGATATGGTGAAAGAGTTGGCTGAGACAATGAAAGCATTTGTTCAAATGCAAACCCAAGAGTTCACTGTACAGCTTCAGTGGTTACGTGAAAAGGTCTGAGATGAAAGATCATCTAGATAGACACATCGACACTTTGATTATGCTTACTCCTCCAATCAATAAATGAAATTAGGTGCTCACCATTCACACGAGAATCATGATGATCAACAACATAGAAGTTCGCATCAAGCTAAGAGCTTATATAAGATTGACAAAAGACACTCCTCGACTCACTATTCCCACAAGCAGGAAATAATAGGCTAGTGATCTCATGCCCAGCAGTCGGAGGCCCAAGGCCTGACAATGGAGGAACTCCTTCAAAGGACAAAATAGCTTGAAGAATGCCCTCAAGCTCAGGATGATCAAGCTTGTTGTGAGGAGAGCTCACCTTTCTTAAAAGAGATCGAAGTGTTGCCTCTCCCTCACAAACTTAAAGTTCCCACAATCCCACTATATGTCAGAAAAGGCGATCCATGCGACCATCTAGATGCATTCAACATTTAGATTGATCTCCAAACATCTAATCCTTGGTTAAGTGTCGTGTCTTCCCAACCATGTTAAGGAAGCATGGTTTAAGAACCTCCCAATTCACAGAATTGGTAGTTGGGAAGAGTGTCAGAAGAAATTCCTTGATCAGTATTGAGTGCTGAAGAAGCAACTTGCACCTCATTGCCACCTTGCCATGATCTTCCATAACTGACATGAGTCACTAAAGGATTACATAACCAAATTCAGGCACCAAGCTAATTCTGTAGAGAATCCTTCAGAGGAGAATGTCTTGACAGCAATCTCAGTAGGACTCTGCAAAGATGAAAAACTATATAAAAGCTAATAAAAGTCATCGGTAAGAGATCTTGTTGAGTTCTATAATCTTGCTGCTAGATAAATCAGGTGGGAGGAAACCTTTGGCACAAAAAAGTCCAAAAAGAAGGACAAAGCAAATGGCTCTACCCAAAACAAGAGGAACACTGAAAATGGGAGTAACCATTCCAACAACCAGCTCACCAAGAGAGCCAAGCATGAACAGCCTTGACATCTAGGATGCGATGAAAGATATAGCATCCTATCTAACACTCAAGATAGGATTTACATAACAAAATGAGACAGGAAAATTTTTGGGAGACCTCGACACTTAAAAGGCTTTAGCAAGAATAGGGACTTGAACAAGTTCTACGCTTATTACAATGAGGTTGGCCATAACACCTTGAAATGTTCAGCACTCAAAGATGCCATTGAGGAGCTCATCAAATGACATCATTTGTGAGATTATGTGGTATGCCTTGCAAGATAGTAGCAATCCTAGCACCTCTAACAAGATCCCAACTAGGGACAAGCTTCAGTAATAAGGATAATTTATTAAGTTTAAGACCCCATCAACCAAGGTCACTAAGTCGCAAAGACGCAGAGTAAACATGACTTGCCTGGCAAAGATTCCTGTTCCACCATGCAATGTAATTATTGTGAAACCGTGCAATGAGTATGCCTTTCCTTTTTGTAGTAGAGTTATCTTGAGACTAAGCAATAAGCTTGCTCTCCTACTGAGCAACAAGAAATAGGCCATCCCGCATAGTGATGCTTAAACTATCCTAGATAAGTGAAGAGCAACGAGCTTGCTATCTTATTGAACAATGAGCCTACCATAAAACTGTGCAACAAGATTGATGTTTTATCACAACCCATCCAAGGGGTCTGTGACTGGCATAGAAGGTCACCCGTAGGAAACCTCCTACAAGCCTAACTATACATATATTCTATAATCACTTTCTTGCTTCTACCAAAAAAAATCTGGCAAAGTTTCCCCAATAATCTGAATACCAAGGCTCAAGGCCATAATATAGAATAAGGGGCTACACGTCTATCATAACTTGTATAACAAATAAATAGATATATAGTGCCCAAACTAAATGCTAACAACCTATTAGGCATCCAAAATGATACAGTAAATATTATAATAATTCAATATTAATTTCTACAATGCATCTATAGACAAATAATATGGGCCATATACATAGCAATAAATGAAATACATAATGGCCTAAACTAAACATTTATTCTATTGATCTTACAACTATAATGCAATACATACTCACTTTTTTACCAATTACTATTTATATATAGTTACTATTTTGTATTTTTTTCTTACTATAGCTTTTTCATGTATTCGATATTATATATCAAATGAATTATTTAAAAATGTATTTCTTTTCTTTAAGAAAATGTTGATTGGATCTAGATAATTCTCATAGGTAATCAGAACTGATCAGATTGCCCCTATTCCATCCACAACACTACTCAGATGTTTCATTTTTATTACATCCTCCCCTTTATTGCTTCAACAGACACCAGGCAGTTACAAGTGTACCTGAGGGTTTTTTGTGAATAGCCAGTGGTTCTGGACCCAAAGGAATCCAATAGGGAACCATAACAGATCTCCATGTTCAACCAAATAACACTGGTTCAAATTGTCTCCCTTATTACTCCTACATAACAGATATAGACAGGTGCACTTGTGGGTTGCCTAAGAATTACTAATGGATCCTCAATGAAATTAATTATATTAAATACATTATATGATGGATATCAACACCTGGATTCCAAGGAAACTCCTATTGATTACCATGGTATTATCAGTATTTTCTTTTGTACTACTTCTTTGTATTCTACACTTATTTTCCTTTGTCATTCCCCATTACGGCCCTTTTGGGCTGTTACCGCCATTCAAGCTATTTTTTCTTTTTAGTATTACCCAGGCATACATGCTATTCTTTTGGTATTGTCCAGCCTTACAGGTTATTTATATATTACCAAATTACTATTAGGTTTCCAGTGAATACAGGTCTCATGTTATTTAAGTTATTTTTGTTAGTATTTTTGTAATATCATAAGATAAAAACATATGGTTTATATATAGATAATACCTTAGAATAACTCATCATCATATTTTAAAGTATCAAAACCATTACTTTGTTATTTATTAAAATTACTATTCAATACCAGACAATATTTATAAGAGTGGGACCATTTACTCATATTTATCTCTTTACACTCACTTTCAGGTTAAAGAATATAAAATAACTAAAATTATTCCACAAGCCAAATCTGTATGCAGCATATAGCAACCAGAAGTTCTGCTACACACCAAAATCAACACAGTGACCCAAACCTATTCAGAAAGTCAGCATACAGCAAATAACATCTAGAATTCAAATAGTAGACAACAACCACAATTCACACATACAAGCAAGGCACAATTTCTGCTCACATTCAAATTACAAAATTTGTAGAAGTTCAAGCATTATAACATTTATAATTTACTCATTCAACTGTATAACACATAGAAATTTAAGTATTACATACTCTACAAACTATCAGAGATTCATTGGAATCAAACAGCATCAAAATTTCATAATTTTCTTCACTAATCCAGTACACAACAAACCAGAAATTATACCAGCAAAACCACTCATCAACTCACATTCAGATCATATAATTTGTAGAAAATCAAGCAATATAGAATTTATACTTCACCAGAAAAATATCTAAAACAAATTGTTAAGAAATTTCTAAATTTCATTAACTATTCATTTTCAGTTATTCACACAAATTTCTTGATAACTATCAAACTAGTTACTACAAAATAAAACTAATGTCCTAAGGTTACTCACCAAGTCTTGAAGTAGCTACCATCAATTTGTCGCTGGCTAAAACACCGCCGATGACTCGCTACCCATTGCTAGCTTAACCAGTCATGAAACAGGGGAACAAGTTGAAGTCAAGCTGCTAGGAGCTTGTTCGGCCAAGAAAATAGATAGCCATCGAGAAGAAAAGCTCCACTGGAGGCCATTTATTGTCGAAACTATGCCAGCATACATGTGCTCCGAAAGCTCTCCAGAGAAACTAAAAAAATCTTGAAGAAGTAGCAAAAAGAAGAGGAAAGCTCACAAGAGGAGCCATGTTGTTCAGAAACCCACAAGCTGCCGGAACTAGCTGGATTTCACCAGTGAGGAGGAAGAATTTCGGAAGTTTTTGAAAAAGCCAAGGAAGAAAAAGAAAGAAGAAGCTCACAGGAAGAAGAAAGAATAAGGAGAAGGCCAGTCTGGTGGAGTACCGACTGGCCCCATATATATAAAATAACTTTTACAATTTTCTGTTTTGGCCCCAAGTTTATAACCAACTTTCACTAATGCTTGAATTCCATAAAACTTTTCAGTTTAGTCCTTATCAAACTTTTCAATTCAATCATTTACATTATTTTACTTTATAAATTTACACTTTGACCCCTACTCTTTAATACCGCCTTAACAAAGGCCTAGCTTTCACAATCCTTTTCAATGTAGTCCCTATCGATTTTTTAGTTTAGTCCTTTTTAATTTAAAATTTTATTTTAAATTTTCTTTTTATTTTCATGAATTTTTTCTAGGTGTTACAATTTCTCCCCCCATCAAAAGAATTTGTCCTCAAATTCTTAAGCTTAGTTATACCGGAGAACAAAATATCATAAAATAATGGGGGCATGTTCACAGCACGCTTTCGCTGTGCACTCTAATATATGTAGACAAAGGAACCTGTTAGGGTGATACGTGGCTCTAAGAGAAACCAAGGGATGAGACTCTATCCTTTTTTTAATAGACACGAAGTCAAATCCTAATAAATTTATTTAGAGCCATGTGCAATAATATGTATAAAAATATTCTGGAAATGGTCTAACAAACAGATACAATCAATCAATAGGATTATTGAAAACTGAAAGATATTCGGACAAAACGATATTAAAATCATTCTGTAATAGCTTTATAATAGAAAACAATATTTATCGATATTTAAATATTCACATAAAGTGATAGATTGAGTTATTGTTATCATTCAAATCTAAGTATCAATTCTATTCAAATCCCGGTGACCGAGGTTACTAAGGAACAATAGAATATCCATTTCAACATACAATTTCATGGTCTTGGAAGAAACAATAACATGGGCCATTAAAAGAAAACCACATCATTTACTCAACAATCGAAGTAAACCATGGGCCAATGCTCACCAAATAATACAAAAACAAAAGTATCACAGACTTAACAAACAATTGATCCAAACTAAATAATAGCTTAGAGAGGAAGCCATTATACTTAAATCACACATTAATTCAACATGAATTTTACTGGCCAACAAAACCAAGAACACTTGCTCACAAATAACAATAACCTTTCTCATCGATAATACAATTTTCATAGGCAATCTGAGTTGCCAAATGAATCAAAGGGGAATTCGTTAATCAACCTGAATTGAAATTGGACAGACAAACCTAAAATAACTCAAACAAACTATGATTTTAACAACCAGTCATATGGGAGGATAGCACTAGGCCTACCCCAAAATTTAGAAAACAATCATATAAAATCGACAACAAAATTTATCATACATGAGTGAACAATAATATCTTAAAATAATTTCATAGTCAATATAGACTACCAAATATTCCAAAATAATAACAACTTAAAAAGCAATCACAATCACAATCACAATCGAATAACATAATTGCCTATCGTAATTGTTGCAGGTCAATACAAATGCTAATATCTATAATCTTTTGCCCTCAATCAACATAAATAGAAACAATTGAGTCTATTACCTATATCTTTTTAACCTTGTACTTTCCAACTCTTAAATGTTCATATGGTATCTCATTAAATTTATAGATCATCAGGTCTTCATTTGGACCTTGACAAACTATAGAACTAAAAGACATTTGATCTACCTTTACCATTAGAACAAAACAATTCTAAGTTATACTCTTTGCAATACAACTTCCAGAATTTTTTGATTTTTCCATGGTAGTATTGTGAGGGAACAATTATCAATATTTCCTGAAAATCCTTTTGAACGTATCATTATCTGAGATAGTTTATACAAAATTTGGAACAAAGTTCGTTTCTTATAGCATCCAGATTTCTTAGGCATAGTGAGGCAATGCTACCTCAATTCCATAACCATATGTAATGTGACATATCTCATTTATGACTTTCAGTCAAATAGCATAACAGATTTATTCAGATGTTTTCAGTAAAACTGAAATGATGTTCCCTACGATACACCTTTGGGGAAAAAATTTTACATGTTATTTACGATTTTTTGTCAATGTTACGATTGTTATCCATATTCCTTTATTATCAGGTAATTGGGGATTTATATTATATGAATTTTTTTAATACACCAATGAATAGGAATAGGAAATTTTAGGACATTACTAGGGTATGGGCATCAACGTATCCCTATTCATGTGTTGTATTCCCAGGTGCACTCACATGAACAAGATATGCTTGTCCCATATTGACAGTTAGATACTTCTATATTATCATGTTATACATATCCCTAAATCTTTTGCTCTGATACCACCTTTGTCACGACCCACCTAGGGAGTCCATGATCGACATAAAAGGTCACTCGTAGGAAACTTCATAGAAGCTTAACTATACATACTATTCTATAATCACTTTACTATTTCTAGCAAAAAAATTTGGCAAAGTTTCTTTTATAACCTAAACACTCAGGATCAAGGCCATAATATACAATAAGGGGTCACATGCCCATCTTAACTTGTATAACAAATAGATAGATATACAAAGGCCTAGACTAAATGCTAATAACGTACTAGGCATTCAGAACTCAATCATGACTTGATATAGTAAATATTATAATAATTCAATATTAATTTCTACAATGCATCTATAGACAAATAATATGGCCTATATACATAGCAATAAATGAAATACATGATGGCCTAGACTAAACATTTATTCTACTGATCTTACAACTGTAATGCAATATGTACCTACTCTTTTACTAGTTACTATTTATATATAGTTACTATCTTGTATTTTTTCTTACTATAGCTTTTTCATATATTCGATGTTATTTATCAAATGAATTATTTAAAAATGTATTCCTTTTCTTCAAGGAAATGTTAATTGGATATAGATAATTCTAATAGGTAACTAGAACTGATCAGATAACCCCTATTCCATCCACAACACCACTCAAATATTTCATTTTTATTACACCCTCCTCTTTATTACTCCAATAGACACCGGGTGGTCACAAGTGCACCTGAGGATTTCCTGTGAATAGCTAGTGATTCTGGACCTAAAGGAATCCAATAGGGAATCAGAATAGATCTCTATGTCTAACCAAATAACACCGATTTAGATCGCCCCCTTATTGCTCCTTCAGAACAAATATATACAGGTGCACTTGCAGTTGCCTAGGAATTACTAATGGATCCTTAGTGAAATGAATTATATTAAATAAATTATATGATAGATATCAACGCTTGGATTCCAGAAAAATCCCATTGATAACCATGGAATTATCAATAATTTCTTTTGTATTGCTTGTTCATATTCCACACTTACTTTCCTTTGTCATTCCCCATTACCGTCCTTTTGGATTGTTACCACCATTCAAGCTATTTTTTCTTTTCAGTATTACCCAGTCATACAGACTATTCTTTTAGTATTGTCTGGCCTTACAAGTTATTTACATATATTACTATATTACTAATAGGTTTTTAGTGAATCCAGGTTTCACATTATTTAAGTTATTTTTGTTAGTATTTTGTAATATCATAAGATAAGAGCATATGATTTATATACAAATAATACCTCAGAATAACTCATCATTGGTATTTTAAAGTATTAAAACCATTACTTTGTTATTTAGTAAAATTACTATTCAATACCAGATAATATTTGTAAGAGTGGGATCATCTACTCATATTTATCTCTTTACACTCACTTTTAGGTTAAAGAATATAAAATAACTAAAATTATTCCATAAGCCATATCTTTATGCAGCATATAGCAGCCAGAAGTTCTACTACACACCAAAATCAACATAGTGACCCAAACCTATTCAGAAAGCTAGCATACAGTAAATAGCATCTAGAATTCATACAATAGACAACAACCAAAATTCACACATACAAGCAAGCCACAATTTCTACTCACATTCAAGTTACAAAATTTGTAGAAGTTCAAGCATTATAACATTTATAATTTACTCATTCAATTGCATAACACATAGAAATTTAAGTATTACATACTCTACAAACTATCAGAGATTCATTGGAATCAAACAGCATCAAAATTTCCTAATTTTCTTCATTGCTCATCTAGTACACAAAAACCAAGATTTATACCAGCAAAACCACTCATCAACTCACATTCAAATCATATAATTTGTAGAAAATCAAGCAATACAGAATCTATACTTCACCAGAAAAATATCTAAAACAAATTGTCAAGAAATTTCTAAATTTCATTAACTATTCATTTTCAGCCATTCATACAAATTTCTTGATAACTATTAAATTAGTTACTACGGAATAAAACTAATGTTCTAGGGTTACTCACCAGGTCTTGAAGTAGCTACCCTCAGCTTGTTGTTGACGGCCCGATACCCATAGCTGGCTGAACCAGCCATAAAACAGGGGAATAAGATGAATCCGAGTTGCTAAAAGCTTGTTCAGCCAAGAAGAATGCTGAAAGAGAAGAAAATAGACAGCCATTGTGAAGAAAAGCTCCACCAGAGGCCAGCTATTGTCAGAACTATGCCAGTATACACGAGTTCCGAAAGCTCTCTAAAGAAACTAAAAAAAATCTAGAAGAAGCAGTGGGAAGAAGAGGAAAGCCCACGAGAGGAGCCGTGTTGTTCGAAATCCCACAAGTTGCCAGAACTAGCCGGATCTAGCCAGTGAGGAGGAAGAATTCCGGAAGTTTCTGGAAAAGCCAAGAAAGAAGAAGCTCACAGGAAGAAGAAAGAAGAAGGAGGGGGCTGATCTAGTGGGGTACCGGTTGGCCCTATATATATAAAATAAGTTTTATAATTTTCTGTTTTGGACCCAAAGTTTATTATCGACTTTCACTAATGCCCAAATTCTATACAACTTTTCAGTTTAGTCCCTATCAAACTTTTCAATTCAGTCCTTTACATTGTTTTATTTTATAAATTTACACTTTGACCCCTACTCTTTAATGCCGCCTTAACAATGGCCTAGATTTCACAATCCTTTTCAATTTAGTCCCTATCAATTTTTTAGCTTAATCATTTTTTATTTTAAAATTTTATTTTAAATTTTATTTTTATTTTCATGAGTTTTTTTCCTAGTGTTACATGTTTCACTAAGCAGAAAGATTGCCCTAGAACTAAGTGACAAAATTGTTGGTAGAGTCATACATGAAAACCAGCCTGGGCAATGAGAATGCCAACTAAGTTCGAATGTGGCGAACCATAAGCGTCCCATCTTGAGCTCACCAGATGTGACTTACATGGTCCGAAACCATTAAAATAGGTACACAAAAGAATCAATGAGATAAAAACTTGAGATGATAATACTGTAAATGGCACATGCAAGCTTTTGCCAGCAAAAGTTTCTAGCTCTGTGGACTAGGTTTTAGGGAGCTAATGTTATAGGTGAATTTTGGTATTACAAAATAGGCTGGCAAAAGCCTAGTAACCAAGTCTAATATGTGAAGGCCTAAGTAGCTACATCCTGAGGTCAAGACAGTCAGGTCATTGTGGCACAAGCTTGAACGACTAGGCTGTGAGGCGAAGAGCTCAAGTCGCTGCACCAAAAGGTCAACCACCAAGATGTGAAGTGCAAGCCCTGAGACAAAGTAAGGCTTGAACATGCCAAAGTTTGACTTACATAGCCAATATCTCACCCAGAGTGAGCTTGCATCGCCAAGCACGCACATAGCCTCCCATAACCTAAGGCAACAGTGACTTTGAACAAAGTTCCCTGCGCATAGCACCATGCCTAGCTTGCAGCTCACCACACCTAAGATCGGAAGCATGCATCCCTTAAACAACTTCTAACACCCATCTACAAGAAGCAACCCACCAAGCCCCACTCGCAGAAAGTAACATGCAGAAGTCATTTTGCAATAATCTAGGGAGTCTTGTACATTTAATGTCTGATGTAACATACTGTAATATGTAAAATTATGCTTATATCCTCCTCTTCTCTATAAATAAGAGGAAGGAGCTCAGTGTAAAACAAACTCAGCTGAAATATCAAAACTCTGTTGAGATTTCTCCAAAAGCAATAAAACAAACCATGGACGTAGGGATCAATGTCGTCTGATTTTAGTCGAATCACGTTAAAAACCTTCATTCTTCCTCCTCCATCCTCTCATCCTTCAGTTTGAACACCCAAAAAATGATTTCAGTCTCAAAAAAACTACCGATTGGCTGAAATTCGGTCCAGAATCGAATTTCATCGTCAACAAGAATAATCATAAATTTGTATTTGTTAGGTTATTATATTTCATTGTCCTTGATAACTAACTACCTTTAATCTTATAAAGATATAATAGACTTCCTTTTATATAATTATAGTGTCGTATTTGTCTTTTATACCATGAAACTAAATACATAGAAAAAAACATATATAAATGGGTTAAAAAGGACTTTTATTTCTTATAATTTTAATGAATTTGTAATTTAATATTTATAATTTTATTTTTGTGTAATTGCACCATAAAATTTAAAGTAATTTGTAATTAACTCTTCATTATTACCTTATATTAAATCTAAATAACAAAAACTATCTTTGAATTTAATTTTTTTCCATCAATGATTTCAAAAGGAAAAAAACCTCAACCTTTTAAATCTTTGTTAACATGTAGATTTTTTTTAAAAGAAAATAATGAAAGCATTTTTTATATAATAAATAAAGGTTAATAAATAAATTTTGATGAGATATATATGATAAATGAGTAAAAGTAAATTTTAATATGTAAATTTAATAAAAATGTAACATTTTGATAGTTACATTTGATTATTTTAAACTTTAGAATATAACTATATAAAATAAAACTACAATAATTACATTATAAATTTTATGAAAGTATAAGTACTAAAACTTTTATTCATTTTATGTAAATTAATAATTCTTGCGAGCATCTTCCGTTAAATCCATCTTTGTCAATCAAATCCGAATCCTCTTTTATTATTAATTCTATTGAATCTGGTTTACTATCTTTTAATTTAGTGCTTGGAAGTGTTAAGGAAGAGAGAGGTGAGAGAAAGAGTAATAGATTTACAAATAAGTCCAATAATTATGGGATAATTGACTTTTCTCT
>JANHAO010008040.1:0-19616 GCA_026873985.1 Saraca asoca | reverse complement strand
GTATAAAGTCACAATAAAATAGTTTTCATGTAATATGTATGCAAATTTTATTTCTATGTGACATTAGAGATAATTATGCTTTTATATATCATAAAGTTTAATTTTTAAGACTTTTCGCATCATCAATATCACATTAAAAAGGCTTTGTTATCTATTATTAAGTTGGATCATATTACTTTAGTATATTTAAATTGTAACATTATTAAGAAATAATTTGTGTATCTCACACGGACTATGTTACATATGAGGGTGTGATTAAAGACATTTATGGCCCCACGTTTATAAGGATCAAATCATGCCATTAAATTTATTTTGCATAGATAATAATAAAGTGTATCTCGGTGTTAAAGAAAGTCTTATGACAATTGTTATTATCAAAGTGGACAATTCATTCAATTTATAAGATTTTGAACTTTGACCATAAGAGACGTCTTTGATTAGGTACAAAGTTCTTCTACCCAAAGGTGTTGACTTTGTATAAGACCTAGAGATGTGACAAAAGACATATGATAGGAAATGACCTATCTAAGTGGTCCATTCACCCAAAGGTGGAAGATTTACGAAGGTAGGAATAAATTCCTAAATCGTTTTATCTGAAGAATTTGGAATTGCATGTTATGTATTCTACCCAAAGGTATTGTGTAATGATGTATCTAAATTCTCAATTATGTTATTTTTATGTAGCTTTTGTATCATTATTATCCTATAATTTGCCAATATGTTGCATTGTATTTGATTTATTCGATCACTTTTTTTGTCCACAATAATATAGTTGCTATCAAGGTGTTGACTGGTTCAAATTTCAAGAAATAGAAACAAGATGTGGAATTTGCTATTAAGATGGCAGATGTAGATTAGGCAATGACTACTAATAAGCCAGCTGAACTCACTAAAATTAACACCAATGCATAAAAACAAGCATATACAACTTGGTGGAAGTCAAATCATATATGTTATTTAACAATAAAGAGGTATGCTCCTAAACACTTATTGAGTGGTCTTATTAGCACTATTAAGGCTAAGGATTTCTTAATTGTTGTGTCCTATAGGTATAAAGTCTCATCAAATATTGCAATATGTGCACTTTTGTGGGAGCTTTACTCCATGAGGTATGCTGGAGTTTGAAGCATTAGGGAATACATCATTAAGATGATATACTATCAAACTAAGTTGAAAGCATGAAATATTTCTCTCTAATGCTTGTATTGTTCATCAAGCACTGAACACCCTCCCTACTAATTTTGGTTTACTTGTAACCACATATAACTCATAGGATAAGGGATGGGGTATCAGTGATCTGATCACTAAGTGTGTTAATAAGGAGGAGAAACTAAAGAGTGAGGAATCACATGTTGTTCTCTTTGTGTCCAAGACTAGTGACAAATGAAAGAGTAAGAAATCTAATTTCTTGCTCTTAAAAATGTTCAAAACAATAACTTTGGTTAGTCAAGTGCTGTTGATGTCAACCAACCTACTTTTAAGAAAGATATGTGCCACTTTTGTAAGAAGAAAAGTCATTTTAAAGTGAACTATATCAAATATAAAGTTTGATTAAAGAAACATAAGAATAAAGGTAACTTTTTGGCCTTTTCTTCATATGAATCCAATCTAGCTATGACCTCACCTAGTTCTTGATGGTTTGATAGTGGAGCAACTAATCATATTGCATTCACTATGCAAGGGTTCATAAGCAAGAGGATGTCAAATAAAGAAAAGATTAAACTTGTGATTGGCAACAACATAGAGGTGGATGTAGAATTATAGGAGTAGTTTGTTTAAATTTAAATTCTAATTTTAAACTTACTTTAAGAAACATTTTCTGTATACTGTCTTTTAGACAAAGTTTAGTTTTAGCTCCTATTTTTGACAAAGAAGGTTACATTTTTAATTTCAAAAATAAAAATGTTTCTTTGTTTTATGATTCAACTATAGTTGGCCATTGTACTTTGTCATATGAATTATATAAAATGTGATTGACTTAAAATCAAATTCATGCCACCTCATGTAATATTAAACAAGTTGTTGCTAAAAAAATCCATAATTAAGGAAAAGCCTTCTATATTATAGTATAAAAGATTAGGCCACATTTTTAACGATAGAGTAGAAAGGTTGATAACTACTCTTAATTTTCATGACTTAGAAACATGTGTTGGTTGTCGTAGAGAAAAATGACCAAGATTAAGAAGAAAGATTTAATTCATAGTAATGACCTTTTTCGAATTATTCATACCAACATAAGTGACCTTTATCAACCCACTAAATGCAATAATAAGTATTTTATAACATTCATTAATGATTTTTCCCAATACGGATATATATTTTTGATTAGGGAAAAGTTTAAAGCTCTTGATAAATTTAAGATCTTCTAGATTGAAGTTAAGAAACAATTGGAAAAAGTCATCAAGACTATTACATTAGACTGGAGAGGCAAGTATTACGGCAAACATGGAGTCTCAGGGTAAATTAAAGGCCTGTGTTGCCAAATACTTGGAAGGTTATGGCATCATTGCTCAGTTTACCATGCCAAGTAATCCTAAACAAAATAATGTTGCTAAAAGGCAAAATAAGACATTTAAAGGTATGATGAGGAGCATGCAAAGTAGGGCTAATCATCCTAGCTATCTTTGGGGTGAGGCTATTAAAACAGCTTTGTGTATCCTCAATAGAGTGCCTAGTAAGTTATTGTTAAAACTCCATTTGAGTTATGGACTATACGTAACCTAGCTTTAATCATCTCTAAGCATAGAGATTTCCTTCAAAGGTACACATTAATAAACCTCATGAAAATAAGATGCATTCTAAATCTACACGTTATTGTTTTATTAAATATCCTAAGCATTCTAAGGGTTATAAATTTTATTATCAATACAGAGGTGTTGGAATTGTAGAATCACAAATAGTAAAGTTTTTGGAGCACAATGTGGCTAATAAAATTGACTTTAGTACCACAAATGAAAGTGCACAGATTTAAATAATTCATATTCCTTTAATCATAAGACAGAATCTTGTTGATCCTGAACTAAGGTTACTTTTATAGAAGAACAAGGACCTCCTATTCCTGATTAGGTTCCTTAAACACAGGATATAGTTAAACAAGCTCTACTTAGGAGATACATTAGGGAGAGAATTTGTTATCTCATTAGGATGGTATATCTAGGAAAGAATGATTATGGCATAGGCTATGTTGTTATCCTAGTTACTTTTACAAAAGCTATTTCTAGACCTCAATCTAACATGTGGTGGGATGCAATAAGAGATGAGATGCAATCTATGAAGCATAATGATGTCTGAGAGCTTGTTGAGTTACTTAAAGGCTACAGGTCCATTGAACGTAAATGGGTTTACAATATCAAAAAGGACTCTAAAAAGAAAGTTGTGAGGTTTTAAGGCTAGATTAGTTGCCAAATGTTTCACTCAAAAATAAAGGATCGATTTTAATGAGACTTTTTCTACTATTTCCTCTAAACATGCATTTAGAGTTATTATAGCACTAGTAGCTTATTATGATTTAGAGTTACATCAAATGGATATGAAAATCACCTTTCTAAATGGAAACCTTATTAAGGAAATCTATATGGTGTAGTCTGAAGGATTTATAGAAGACGGTAAGGATCATCTTATATGTAGACTTAAAAGGTCTATTTATAGGCTTAAGTAAGCATCTCGACAATGGTACTTGAAGTTTTATGAGATAATCACATCTTTTGGATTTGTTGAAAATAAAGTGGACTAGTGAATATATCTCAAGGTAAGTGAGAGCAAAAATATTTTTCTTATTCTTTAGGTGAATGATATTTTACTTGCAAGTAATGATCTAGGCATACTACATGAGGTTAGTAATTGTTGTCTAGATAATTTGACATGAATAACCTTGGAGATGCATCTTTTCTTGAAGGCATTGAAATCTAAAGAGATAGGTCTCAAAACTTATTAGGTCTCTATAAGGAAGCATACATTGATTGCATGCTAAAGAGATTTAATATGCAAAATAGTATTCATGGAAATGTGCTGATCCATAAGGGTGATAAATTAAATTAGGCATAGTTTCCTAAAAATGACATTGAGAGAGTATCAATCAATGAAGAATGTCTCTTATTTTAGTGTAGTAGGGATTTTGATATATGCTCAGGTTTGTACTAGACTAGACATTGCTTTTCCAACAGATTGCTTAGGAAAATGTTTGTCTAACCTAGGATGGGACCATTGAATTGCTGTGAAGAAAATTTTGAGATACCTTAAGGGAATTACAAATTATATGTTGACATATAGGAGGGTTGAAAACCTTAAACTTTTGGGGTATGTATTTTTAGATTTTGTTGGTTGTAAAGATGATAGAATATCAATCCATATTTGGTTACATTTTCACATTGGCAGGTGGTGTCGTTTCTTGTGAAAGTGTCAAGCAAACACTATTACTTCATCCATTATGCATGGGCATGTTATGGAGCAGCTACACATGGTGTATAGTTACATAATCTCATTCCTAAAATGACCACTGTCAGTTTTATATCCAAACCCACCCAAATATACTGTGATAATATTGTTGTGGTTTTATTCTCTAAGAATAATAAAGGTATCATAGGGTTTAAGCATATGGAAATCAAGTACTTGATCTTAAAAGAGTTGATAAAGAAAGGTTATAGAAGTAGATCATATAGTGACTAAGTGTATGGTTGCTAACTCTTTAATTAATGGACTCCACCTTGGTTCCTTTAAAGGGGATGTTGCAAGCATAGGTTTGGTAAAGTCATAATACATCCTTGGTAAGTGGGAGTTGGCATATATATATTTGCTCTACTTGCTTTTGTTTGAGACATCATTTTGATATATTTTGATTATTATGGACTTTTGAAACAATTATATTTTATGATTTAGTTATAAAGTTTGATATATATATTTGTTTGTGCAAAATCTTAGGACCATTGTCAGTCTTGAGTAGAAGCCTAGTGCATTTTTCATTAGGCTCTTGTGTATGTTTTGTGACGTATAAAAATATCCTAAATATAAAGTTAATTTTAAGACATATAGTTTTAAATTGTTTAAACTATAAGGGATCTTGCATACCTGTGATGCATAAAGAAGAGAAATTGATGACCAACAAGTACAATAACACATTATAAATAATAAAGTTAGTGTTATTGTCACTTGCTACATCTAGTTCATGTGAACAAGATTCATTAGTATTAGTAACCATAGAAGGAATTGTGTTGTATTAATTGATACAAATTCTACTATGATTCAATATTAAGGATTTTATTTGACAAAATGGTGTTTTAGAATAGTCTCTTAACTAATATTTGGGCTAATAATATATATATATATATATATATCATTTTGGCATAAGGTATTAGTCATAATTAATGTTGCTTAAGTGAGAGAATGTTAGATTTTATTTTATTTCATTTTTAATTTAATATGAGCTAACATTAAATGTGATGTTGGGTTAAGATAATATGGTCAAATAAAGGACATAAAATGACTCTTAAGTTTGGTTTAATTAGTAGACTTATTATTCTAATTAATAAGATGTGGATCAAATTGTATATGCTTGGTAGGCCCATTGTGGATTATTAAATGGGAACCTATTGCACCGGCTATAGAGTGCTAGGTTCTCTCCCTAATAATTTAACAAAATAAAATTTTACCTCTATCATCTAACAGACCTAATTGTGAGATCAGGGGGCAAGAACTTAGTATATTTAATTACATTCAATCGTGTTTCTTCCATTAATATGTTGATGGATTTTAAATTAGGTTGCATCTCCTAACTCCTTTCAACAATATGGTATTCTATGAATTCATCCTTAATTTCTTCTTTCAATTTGACCTCTATTGAGTCACAGTATGAGAGGTTCAGTGGAAGATTTTTGTGGAGATTCCACAAAATAATAATAATAATAATAATAATAATAATAATAAGCTCTTCCCGCCACTGGATCAACAGTGACATATCCTAAATATTGACCAAAATTCACACTATTATGTTGGCCAGGCAATGTAGAAATCTTGTCAGCCTACACTAGTCCATCCTTTAGTGCAACATGAACAGAAAAATAATCTTCTGATTTCTGTTCATCTCCTCATCTTTCTACCAAACTTGTTTGCTGTGATGCACTTTAATCCCTATGTATCTCAATAAATAAATCATAAATTAAGAAGTACAAAAACTAATAAGTAACATGCGACACAACAAATGTTGAAGTCCTACAAAGTAAGAACATGACACAACATGAATATATATATAAATAATAATATACATATGTAATTGTTGATATATGTATTTATGAGAGTATTAATAAGTATATGATATAAAATGTTCTTAATATTCAGGTTTTAGAGAACATTTAATGAGTCTTAAGTATTAGAATTTAAACATTTTTGTTTTAAAGTGTACATCATATAAGTGTTACAGTGATACAAATGTCAAAATATAAGGGTTTGACAAGTGTTGGATATGAATATGGTTGATTTGAATTCGTGTAGTATTGGAAGGGATACTGTATGAGACATACAGCAGAGAACGGGGTAGTTCCCCTAACACGGTGGGTTCTACTCGTCCCACTCTCTCCCCCTCTACGCAAAATCCTATGTACGGTAGGAGCATTGATTGTTTGGTGCTTGGTGGCCTCTGAAAAAGGGGCAAAAAAAAAAAAAAAAGAGCCATAATTAACATTTTATGGTCCGTTTGTTCAATAAAAAATGAAATTTTATAAAAAGTAGTTTTTTAAGAAAATGTATTTTAAGAAAATAAATTAATTTTTTATTGTTTGTATAATGCAAGAGAACATACTTTCTTTTATTTGGTATACAAAGATAAATTATTTTCTTTTATTAAAAAATATTATTATACATAGAAATTTCATTTTTAAGATTAAACCGTATAATAATTATTTTATTATTATAATATTTTTAATATTGTTGACGATAAAATCTGGTTCTACCGAATTCCAGCCAACGGATATGGTTCTTAAATCCCAAGCTGATTTCTGGTCTGAGAAATGAGGAGAAGAAAAGAAGATGAAGATGAAGAGAAATAGTGGAATGCAATATTTTAACGTGGTTAAGCTAAATTCGGATAGTACCGAATCCTACATCCATGGCGGAGCTTTTATTATCTTGAAGAAAAGTTTACAAAACTTTTGTTACATAGTTTCTTGGTCTCTCTCCCTTTTACAAGAGTTCTTCCCCTCCTTTTATAGGGGGAGGAAGGTTACATGTAATGATTACAAGTTGTAATTTTGTTACATCAAGTATTAAATATATAAGACAATATAATCTCCTGCAATCTGGCTTCTACAGGTTATTTTTTGTGGGGTGGGTCCCTCTTGTTAGCTGGAATACAGGCTTGACGCAAGCCTGTCTGGACCTTCATCTCACGGAGCTCTTGGTCTAGGCTGTGCCTCTTCTTTGTGAGCTCGCGACGTTTGCCTAGCGAGGACGAGCCCGCTTGTGATGAGATGAGGTGGCACAGGGACAGTTCGCTGAAGATGCAAACTAGGACCTTATGCCCCTCATCCTTTAGTGAGCTAGATGTCCTTCAGACTTAACTTTTACTGAGTCTTTGGCCTCCTTTCGTGAGACCGATTTTCACCCATAGCATAAACCCTCCAACTCTTAGTTCGCTTTGCAGACTAGGAGTTGTAATTTTACTGTTTTAGTTAAAGTTTTTGCCTTGCTTAGTTATCATTTCAGCCTTTCAGTCTTTCACTTCATCTGACTCTGGCCATACTCCTTTTTCTGACCTTGCCTTCTGGCCGTTGGCATAGCAATCTGACTTTCTTTGGACCGTTTGATCAGGTGCAGTCTTTTGTCCACTGGGTCATTTACTGACCCCAAATTAGTTTATAAAGCCTAAGAAGCTTTTCTTGCTTCTTTGCGATTCGATGGATATATTGGATAAGCCCCTAAATACCTTTGCTGGTCTGGCTTCTGATGAAGCACTGAGGTATGTATGGCCTACTGCATACAACTTTAAGGCATGGATAGCTTACTGCATGCAGCTCTCATGCATAGCTTTTTATGCTAGCCATGAGGTAGATCTTGTACAAATCTTAGATTATTTTCTCCTGGTCCTTCCATAGAATCCAGCCCTACCAACCAGACTCCCGACGCTCTTTTGAACTGCTCTGGGTCTGGTCCAGGAGGAACCGCTGGATGAGGAGGAATATAAGCAGGAGCAGTTGAGCTTGTTGGTCTTCCTGCTGGTGGGAGTTCATTTCCCATTAGCTGGCTTTTTGCTTTCAACAATAGCTATAGGCTTCTTTGTTTTTGCTTCTATATCTTGGATCTCTTAATGTAAATTCGATCTCGTTGAGTGAGGCCTTTTAATGGATGAGCTTACTTTGCTATAACTCTTGAGCATTGTACTGAATGCTTTGTATACTGTTGGATGTATATTCCTACAGATCAATGAAGGGTCTTTCTGACTAATCAGTCGTATCTTTAGCTTATAGCTGATCTTGTTGTTTGGTTGCCTTGATTTCTAATAAGCAATAGTCAGGACGCATGCAGGTTGCATCGGGCAAGAGATCGAATACGAGCTATGATTATTCGGCCGCATAGTAGCTATGGATACTTAATTGTATGAAAACTACAATAAATTTATCTTTTGCATTTCCACGTGATGGCAAGCTTAAAGCTCATTGCCGAACTTGAATGTTTACGATCATTCAATAATGTCTTCACACCTTAGCGAGCTCTTGGCTCTTTGCTGGATCTTGGGCATTTAATGGTGCCTCCGCATCTCAGCGGGATGTTAGCTCTTCATTGGATTTTGAGCGTTTAATAGTGCCTCCACACCTTAGCTAGTTCATAGCTCTTTGCTAGATTTTGAGTGTTTAATAGTGCCTCTGCACCTCAGTGAGCTCATAGCTTCTTGCTAGATTTTGAGCGTTTAATAGTACCTTTGCACCTCAGCGAGCTTATAGCTCTTTGCTAGATTTTGAGCGTTTAATAGTGCCTCCGCACCTCAGCAAGCTCATAGCTCTTTGATGGATTTTGAGCATTTAATAGTGCCTTTGCACCTCAGTAAGATGTTAGCTCTTCGCTAGATTTTAAGCGTTTAATAATGCTTCTGCACCTCAGTGAGCTCTTGGCTCTTTTACTGGATTTTGAGTGTTTAATAGTACCTCTGCACCTTAGTGAGCTCATAGCTCTTTGCTAGATTTTAAGCATTTAATAATGCCTCCGCACCTCAGTGAGATGTTAGCTCTTCACTAGATTTTGAGCATTTAATAGTGCCTTCGCACCTCAGCGAGCTCATAACTCTTTGCTGGATTTTGAGCATTTAATAGTGCCTTCGCACCTCAGCCAGCTCATGGCTCTTTGCTAGATTTTGAGTGTTTAATAATGCCTTCGCACCTCAGCGAGATTTTAGCTCTTTACTCAATTTTGAGCGTTTAATAATGCTTTCGCACCTCAGTGAGCTCATAGCTCTTTACTAGATTTTAAGCATTTAATAGTGCCTCCATACCTCAATGAGATGTTAGCTCTTCGCTAGATTTTGAGATAGCCTTTCTTTTAGAGACATCTTGCCAAGCACTTAGACAAACATTTAGAATATTCTCATTTACTTTAACACGATATTAGAGGATCAAATTCTAATGGACAGTTCTTGCCCTCGATCAACGGTTCGTTGAGTTTGTTGAGTCTACCACTCTAATGGCCTTACTACATAATTCTATAATCGACTTCTCCTAATGAGATCTTCTATGACATCTTTTAGTGCCCAGCATTCTGAAGTGTTATGCCTAACATCATTGTGGTAGGCATAAAATTTATCTTTGTTGCACTTGAATTTGCCAAGAGTCGAGAGAGGCTTGGACTTTCCAAAATTTTCTCTATCTTGTTCTGTCGTAAAGATCTTATCTTGCGTATCAGACAGAATGCTATAACTTTCATAACCACCTTTAGGCTGAGGTTGCCTGAATTTGCCCTTTTTTGCGGGCCAGTCATCAGGGCCATAATTTTAGCTCTCTTCACTCCTCTTTTTGCTTTGAGAAGCATTGGACACTTCACCCTTGGGTCTAAATTCTTTTGCACCAATGGTTTCCTCCCATCTTATTTGTTTGGCAGCTCACTCATAGAATTTAACGAGATCTCAAGCCGGGAACTTGTAAAAGCTTTTGTATAACTTTCCATCCTTATCGAGTCTCGCTAAGATTACCGTTAAGATGCTCTCTTTAGAAGGATTTTCCATCGAGTTGGCTTCTTGTCTGAACCTGGTTATGTAATCTTTCAGTGACTCATTCCTTCATTGAAAGATCATGGCAAGGTGGCAGAGGGCATGAGCTACTTCTTCAATGCTCGGTATTGGTCGATGAATTTTCTTTAACATTCTTCCCAGCTATTAACATTGTGAGCCGGAGGCCTCTAAACCATGCCCAAGGTATGCTTCCTAATGTGGCCAGGAAGACACAGCACTTGACCAGGGGGTTATTTGTTTGAAGGTCCATCTAGACATTGAATGCATCCAAATGGTCACATAGGTCACTGTTTCCATCATATAGTAAGATCGTGGGCACTTTAAGTTTCTATGGAAGGGGTTGCATTTAGATCTCCACAGAGAATGTCGAGCTTTCCTCATGGCGAGGTTGACTATTCTGAGAGTGGGGGTAGTTTTTTAGCTGTTTGAGCCTTTAGAGAACCTCCTTCATTATTGGATCCTGAGCTTCGGATTAGGGGCTAGAGCTCTAAGCTTGTTGTGAGCCCCCAGATCATTGATCATGGTGGTTTTTGCAAGTCTCTTTCTAAGCTTCCTCTCGTAGCTGCTGTAGTTGCACTACAATTTCTTCTTGCCTTTGTGAATCTCGGGCTTGTGCTTATGCTAGTGTTTTCACGATTTTAGCTAACTCTCTCACCATGTTTTCAAGTGTTGGCTGGGCATTTGTGCCTCTTCAGTTCGAAGGGCAGTAGTGGGACAATGATGAGCTCCAATAATAGAAACATCTATCGGTTGAACGACTGGAGTAGATGAACTCCAAGTGACTCTTCTTCCTACCATTGTAGCTAGTTAGAATAGTAGCTCAGAAAGTAGATGGCCCTCCCTCTAGCATCAAAATATTGACAATGAAATCCAATTTTGCCGAATTCCAATTAACAGATATGGTCCTTGAATCCTAAGCTGCTTTTCAATCTAAGAAATGATGAGAAGAAAAGAAGATGAAGATGATGAGAAATGGTGGAATGCAATATTTTAACGTGGTTCAGCTAAATCCGGGTGGTACTGGACCCTTCATCCACGACGGAGCTTTTATTATCTTGAAGAAAAGTTTACATAGCTTTTGTTACACTATTTCTGTCTCTCTCCCTTTTACAAGAGGTCTTCCCCTCCTTTTATAAGGGGAGGAAGGTTACATGTAATGATGACAAGCTGTAATTTTGTTATATTAAGTATTAAATGTACAAGACAATATAATCTCCTGCAATTTAGCTTCTACAGGTTGCTTTCTGTGGGGTGGGCCCCTCTTGTCAGCTAGAATACAGGCTTGACACAAGCCTGTCTAGAGCTTCATCTTGCGTAGCTTTTGGTCTAGGCTGTGCCTCTTCTTCGTGAGCTCGATACGTTTGCTTGGCAAGGACGAGCCCGCTTGTGACGAGATGAGGTCACGTAGGGATAGTTTGCTGAAGGTGCGAACTAGGACCTCATGCCCCCCATCCTTTAGTGAGCTAGACGTCCTTCGGACTTAACTTTTGCTGAGTCTTTGGCTTTCTTTCATGAGGCCAATTTTCACCCACAATAAATATAGAACTCAACAAATCTTGCATAGTGCTCCTGAATTTGATGTAGACAAGCTTCCATGTGTCTTCAATGACCCTGTAATATGACATAGTCATATATATAGAAACATGCATTGACTAAGCCACCAAAGTAACCCACTATTTTGCATAGTACTCCTATCATCCTGTCCCTTTATGTAGAAGGAATACTCACTGATGTTATATCCATAATAAGATAAGACCTCTATGCAAAGCCTATAGGCTAACTATCTTATAGTCTTAGAAATATTATTTGATGTTTATACCAACAAAAAATGAACTCGATTTTGGAATCAAGTAATGAAAAAGCAATTGTATTTAGTTTGTAGCAACTATTCATTCCTTCCACGATACTACTCTCTTGTAAAAGCCATATGCTCGTCTAAGCAAGGATCCAATTCTTCTCTATTATGCAAAACATAAAGGTATGCTAGTAACCACATTTCATGAGTGATGCTCACCACTCGGGTCCCCAGTTTACCCTTACCTACAATTCTTCCCTTATGATAGGACTTGGGAACATCGATAACTTTTCCATTTGATAAGTATTCACTGCTGAACTCAGCAATCTCTTCAGCTCTGTGGCCTCAAATAATACATCTTTCAAGCTGATGCTGATTCCTTACATAACTTTTTAGGATCTTCATGTATCGTTCAAATGGGTATATCCGCCTTAAATAAATCGGTCCACAAAGTTTTATCTCTCTTACCAAATGAACAATCAGATGCACCATGATGTTAAAAAGGAAGGTGGAAAATACATCTCAAGTTGACACAACATAACAACAACTTTCCTTTAAAAATCATCCAATTTCTCAAGGTCAACAACTTTGTTATATATTGCATTGAAGAAAAAACAAAGTCCAGTAATGGCATGCCACACATGTTTACATAATATTGATTGAATAGTCATCGGTAATAGTTGTTTCATCAAAGCATGACAATGAGACTTCAAACTGACTAATTTCAATCTTTCATTGAAACAAAGCTTCTAATGTTTGAAGAATACTCTTGTGGTACCTTAACACCATGTGGATACTTATAAAAACTTGTTTTCTCCTTTCTAGACATAGTATGATAAGTTGGAGGCAAATACATACATTGACCTTTCTTCTCTTATGCTGACTCCTTTTGTATTGCCATTTCAATCTAGTCTAGTCAGGCTTTGACTCCATCAGTAGTTGCACCCAGTATGTTCAAAAGTGTTTTAATGAGACTATTACAGATATTTTTCTCCATGCATCATATCAAAATTTATTCTCACAAACAAGATTTGCAATATGGAAGATCAAAGAATATAGACCTCTTTTTCCATGAAGTTTTATCACTAACAGGTGTATAAGCAAAGCCAAAATTTTCACACATTTATAAACCTGGTCCCTAGTTAATGGCATTAGAGCTTTCCCCTAATCTAGTGATCTAGTAAAGCTTTTCTTTGCCTATGATAATGGTGGGACTACAGAAGAAATCTTCAGTGACTAAGATACATTGTCTTCATTCCATGCTTAAGTTGAAAAGAAGATATATCATTCTCACAAATAGGGAATGCTTTATGTCCTTTGCATTGTATCTAGATAAGTTTCCGTAAGCTCAAAAGTCATTTATTATGCAAAAGAGTGAGGCATGCAACTGAAAAGACTTTTGACGATGTGCGTTAAACACTGACATATCTTCATCTAACATCATCCTCAAGTCTTTAATAAGCAGTGCCAAAAATACATCTATATCATTTCTTAGTTGTTTGGAGCCCAAAATCATCAATGACAATATTATATACTAGCGCTTCATAAATAACCAAGCAGGTAGATTGTAAATCACCAAAAGAATAGGTTATGTGCTATGTTTGCTGCTTCATTCCATCTGTAAAAAGTCCAAACCTAAGGTTTCTTGCCTTACTACTAAATTTAGGGAATAATTAATCAAGTGTTTTCTAGTGTGGAGAATCAACTAGATGTCAAAGCTTGTTAGAAATCATCTAATCTACATGCCACGTTAAGTTCTTGACATTTCTTGAATGAGAAAACATGCATTTAAACCTTTGTATTATTGGAAGATACCATAACACCTTTACCGAGGCCTTTTTATTTTCCATGACATCATTCTTCTTTAATTTGAAATGTGATGCCCCATATCTTAGACACTCATATAAACTTTTGTACTCTCCAATGTACAATATACAATCATTAAGCCCATGTATCTTCTTATAGTCTCTGCCCATTGAATGCAATATTTTCTTGGTCTTATAAGTACTATATGAAAGTTCATTACCTTTCAAAAGCATATCTTTCAACACTTCAAGTAAGGCCATGAAACTCCTATCACTCCACTCATTCCCCACTTTCACGTTAAACAATCTTAGCATAGCAAACAATCATGTAAATTTAGTATAACTTGGACACAAAGGCTTTCCTGCATCACTTAACAAGCTTTCAAGGATATGTGACTGCTCAATGAAATTATCTTCAACAACATCATGCATTATATCCTCTAATTGATCATACAAACCTACATCAATTTCATTATTCCAGTACCCTCCCTTGTCCTGATAACTACTAGACATACTAAACAATTCACCTTCATTGTGCTATATCCATAGTGTATACCCTTTATCAATGCCATAAATAAATAAATGATCTATTACTTCCTAACCTTTCATTATCTTAACACAACATCTCACATAAGAACACCTAATCATCTCATTACTATTTGTAGCACAGTGATCAACAACAAATCTAATTAACTCCTCAACCCCATTTGCATATTCTTCACTGAACCAATCAGCAGACATCCACCTAGGATCCATGACTACTCAATCTAAATTTCAATAAATAGGCAAGTTAAAAAATAATTTTTGAAATATTTTAATTTGTTTTAAAGTATTCTTGTGAATTTGATCAGGCCAATTCAAATCGACATTTGAATTATAAAATTGTAATTCGAAATCACACTTAATTTTCTACATAATATATTGTTGTGATCCAAAATTAAAAAACAACTAGGGCACATAATTAAATGTAATTAGTGCACTATTCATCTCATCCACATAGAATCAATTATTCATAAAATTCAAAAAGAAAAGCAGATGTTACCTAAAAGCAAAGAGAGAGCGAGAAGAAGAAGATCAGTTCAAACAACCAAGAGAGGGAGAGTGAAAATGAGCTAAGCTTTTGTTATCGGTAGAGAGTAAGAGTGAAAGTGAAAGTGCCTTCAACTATCAGAAATGGAAGGGGAGAGATCTATGATATCAAACCTAGAAGAAACTGAGAGTGACAGTTAAATGCACAAAAATTTCTATATAAATGAAAAATGTTCGACATTAGTTGTTTAGTCAAAACAGACGTCTTAATTTTCATATTTCTATCAACTTGTCTCATTTATTTTGAATTTATTTTTATCCATTTTGTTTTCTTAAATAATATATTATAGCTTTCACAAAAAAAAAATTGATCAAAGGCTAATTATTTTTTAATTATTTTTGTCCATTAAACTAATGCTTAATTCTTGAAATATGCTATAGTCTTTATAAAATGGAATTATTTTATTTGGTATAGCAAAAGTTAATGAATAGAAATAAATTTTGTTCATAAATAAAATTAGAAAAAAATAATAAGATTCTTTAAAAAGAAGAGATCTTTAATATATTAATATGTAATATACAAATTTATTTGTAATGAGTGGAGATTTTTTATGTCAGTTTTCATTAAGAACTGATGTTGTTGAAACTTTAGACATCAGTTTGGTATTAAAAATTGATGTCTTTTTTTCTAGTTAATCACTTTTTAAAACTTATGCAATGCCAATGCATCTCATTTTTGAATTTATTTTTGTCAATTTTGTTTTCTTAAATAATATATTACAACTTTTACAAATAAATTACTCAAAAACTAGTTATTTTTTGAATTATTTTATCCATTAAATTAATATTTAAATTCTTGAATTATTTTGTCCAATTTAATAATATTAAATTCTTGAAATATTCTGTAGTCTTTATAAAATATAATTATTCTATTTGGAATAGAAAAAATTAATGGTTAGAGAATAAATTTTTTCATAAATAAAATTAGGCAAACTAATAAGAGTTTTAGAGAGACAGAGATTTCTAATATATTAATATAATATATATATATATATATAAATCTATTTAAAATGAGTAAGGACTTTTAACATTGGTTTTTGTTAAAAGATCAATGTCATTGAAACCTTAGACATCGGTTTGGTATTAAAAATCGATGTAATTTCTTAACCTAGTCATGTTTTAAAATAAAGATAATGCCAATGCATCTCTTTTTTTTTTCAATTTATTTTTGTCCATTTTATTTTCTTAAATAATATATTACAATTTTCATAAATAAATTATTCAAAAGCTAATTATTTTTTGAATTATTTTTATCCATTAAATTAATGCCTAAATTTTTGAATTATTTTATCCAATTTAATATTATTAAATTCTCAAAATATTCTATAGTCTTTGTAAACTAGAATTATTTTATTTGAAATAGAAAAAATTAATGGCTAAAGAATAAATTTTGTTTATAAAAAATTAGGTAAAATAATCAGAGTTTTAAAAAATAGAGATCTCTAAGACTTTAGCCTTTTTTTTTTTCTAAAAATAGGAATATAATTTTAGACACCGGTTATTAGTTTGAAATCAACGTATAAATCATTAAAAACATTGATTTTATTTAGAAAATTGACATTGTTGAGACTTTAAACGTCCATTTTGTATTAAAAATCGACACCTTTTCTCTAACTAGTCATTTTCTAAAGACATCCATCTAATATTACATGTCATGGTTTTCATTTTAGATGTTAGTTATTATCTTAAAATTGACATATAAATAATTAATGATGTTGGTTTCTATTAAAAACCAATGTCTTTTCTCTTAATAGTTATTTTTTTTAAAAAAGGACTAATTTATTACAACTTTACAACAAAGGATCACAATTCAACAAAATTGATATATATATATATATAATTCATTGCAACTGTAAAATAGAAAATATTACAACTTTCCTATTGGTCTTTATCATAATATGATAGGAGAAATCCAACCCATGATTTCGAATTTGGTTAATTTCAACTTGAGTGTAAGAGCTGTTATCTCTAAAGTACTACAAAATAGATATACATACAACAAATAACATATCCATATATCATAGAGTAACACCATAATTTTTGTAATGAAAATCTCAACATATCCATATATGAAATATCCAAATCAAACAATACCTTTTGCAAATCATGGTGATCTTCCTCCATTTGAATGATTATGTCACTCATATACCTTAATATAAAGTATCCACACTCAACATTTCCTCTTTGGCAAGGGCTCTACAACAAATCAAATATAGATAAACATTTCAATCAAATATGAAATTACTTAAAATATTTATAAAAGGTATTTAATATGATAAAAAAAACTTATTGTTAAGGTGATCCATTTTGTGTTAGTCTTTTTTTTTCTTAATTGCTACTAAGTAAAAATAAGCCTTGACACATATGTTGAATCAAATTTATGCAAGAAAGTAGTATATTAATAAAGGAAATCATATATAATATAAATCCCAAAACTAAATTTTAACTTACAAAACAACTCACATTTCAACTAAGATTTTTATATTATTTTAAGCCAAATGCCCTAAGGAATCAAGCCAGTCAATGACATTTCTTTGGGGATATATATGCATAACATTCAATGATGCTTATGATAACAAAATATCAAATAAATAATAATAAGTTGATGCTTATAATAACAAAATATCAAATATCACATTTGACACTTACAATTCATTCAATAAACGGTGTAAAAACACAATACCTCTTATTTTGCATGACATTTGAGATGTATGTTATCTTTTCTTCATTGCAGATGCCTACTGGTGCAAGTACCTGTGGACATAGAAATTTGACATTCAGTCTCCTGATCACACAGTCATGATCTAGAAGCCTTTACAAGGAAATAAAATAAATGATTAACAAAATATTTTGAACTATATAATATAAATAAGACTATGAATTGAAAGTTAAAGGTAAACTCACATTTCAAAAACTTGGATGGAAGATATATTTATCTATATGTCATCCTTTGTCAAATAAATGTCATATTCATAACCCACGACTTTGGCATCTATATGAACATTGCTAAATGTATCATTTGCTATCTTCTTAGCCACAACAGATAATATTTTCTTTGGCTAAACAAGAGACATCTCTTAGGTCAAAGTTAGTTAATCAGTTAGTTGAGTCATTGATTCTTTAGTTTGCTTACTCTCAACCTTCCTAGCCTCCTTTATAGCCTAATTAACATGCATAAAATAATGAAATTTAGATATTAGAAATATATTAAAATTGGGTCTTTCCAACATAATTACTTACTAAATAGAAAATGATATCTCTATAGCCAAAGTGATAAGACTCTTCAGCCATGTGAGGTGAGTCCCAATCACTTGGCCCACTCTCCCTAGTTCATTTGTTGACACTATTAGTTTTCCACTTTGATCTTGTGGGATGTCAACGATGACCTTGGGTTGCACGCTTGACAATTATTGGTAATGGTGGGGGTGACTATGAAAAACCTTTCCATATACCAGTGTATGTCCCTTGGGTGCTATAGCTAAAAGGCATTTAGCTCATTCCTGCATAGACAAAAAAATCAAATTGAAAATTTTAATTATAATGTTATTTTTCACATAAAATATTAGAAACCACTTATATAATAAAAGAATTTTAAGTTTTTAGTGATAATCATTTACCTTTGGTGGCCTGTAAATGAGTTAGGGTCTCCCAGGCAACTAGCTCTTGTGTAGCTAGGCAGGCGAGTAAGGTGAATATCTACCTCATCAAGAACAAGCTTTCGGTCTAAGAGTGATTGCATGCCCATCTTTTGAATATCAACAAACATCTTTTAGATTTCTTCCCACTTGGTCTGATTCTCCCATGTCAAGTGAGTGGTTTCTCCTTTCTTACCTTCTATGTCACTCAAGCAGTAATCTCTATAGTAAGATTATCTATAGAAACTGATGATCCTCGACATGCTTTGATGATCTCCCCAAAATAGGCCTTGAGACCCACTCCTCCCCTTACCCCCCAACATGATCAGAATGCTTTTCAATTCGCGACGCAGCTGTTAATATGTCCATCCTTTCAGATGGAGTAAAATCTCCTTAGGTTTATTGTTGTGTAAGATAATCTTGTAGCATATATATAATTAAGAATATTTATTACAACTTAATGCTTACAATTAATTAAAACAATCAAAACTTACAAATTATTTATGATTTTCTCAGTAACTATCTAGCTTTCTTTGATCATATATTCACCTTTTGTACTGACCCTGACTTTCTTCCATAGTTTATGCCAAGATATTGAAATAACTTGGGATCGAACTAATTGGAAGCTTATTTTTCTACAAGCATTTCCTTCAACAAAACTTGCTCAAGCTTCACATATCTGCTACGAGACAGCTTATGTTTATATTTATTTTTGGCTTGTCACTCTCTATTAGCTTTACCTTTACCTTGTTAATAAAAAAAATATAATTGATAAGATGGTCAAATTAGTCATAATATATAGTTGAAAAAAAAAGTAAGATGGCCAAATTTACCTGAAAAGCCTCGGATTAGCATTGCTTCACAAGTTCATCCCATACTTATTGATCAAGGAAGTTGTATTTCTCAAGGAGGTTTTCATCACCTTTCCTCTTGACGTGTCACGCCCCGATCCCGGGCACATGACCGGCGTAGAAGGTCACCATCAGAAAACCCTTTCTATCAGGAAACCATTTCCATCAGGAAACCCCCTACAAGCCTTAGCATGCAATCATGACAACATACCAATGCATATAAATTTTCTTAACAAT